>BMAV01020178.1:0-26831 GCA_019973955.1 Trichonephila inaurata madagascariensis
TATGCATTTAAAAAAAATTTGTTGAGCCTCTGTACAGGGTCGAGCTATATACAGGAAAAAATACACGGGTGCAAAAACTTAAGCAAAAGGGGTTTATTGCCATAATTCAAGAAAATCACTGAGGAAGGTTCTGAAATGGGGGAGGTATTATGTCAGGTGAAAAAGCATCGGGGGTAAAAAAAGGTCAACGCATACGGTATTTAATCAAACAAAAAAAAGTTTTTATTGAACGCATAATATCGTGATTGAATTCATCAACAGGAAGAACAACAAGCGATGTTCCAATAGGTATATGCCCTCCCCCACTACAATGGTTGCTTCGTACCGTCTCCGCATACTCAGAACCAGCGGTGCCATTTTTGAGGTGGGAGTTCCATTCCTCAATCAACATCTGTTTGAGTTGTTGGTTGTTCTCTGAATGATGGCGGTGGAAATACGTCCCCCAAAAGTACCCCACACATGTTCGATGGGATTTAAATGGGGAAACCGCTGGCCCTCCATTCGGTGTTCTTTTTTCCCAGCAGCTCCTGAACACCCGAGTGTGATGTGGCCGTGTTTGTCATCCATAAAAATGAAGTCTGGGCCAATGGCACCTCGGAAAAAGAGCAGATGGGAAGAAGTACCGCCTCACAAAGCGTTTCCCCTTTTAAAGACCCTCTGTCGAAAATGGGGCTATTTCCCCGGTTCAGCATGCCAACCCAGAAAAACCCGGACCACCGTAACGATGTTTTTTCCCTTAATGTTACTGGGGATAAAACCGGGCCCCCACCTTCCCCAAATCAAAACGCGTTGAGAATCGCTTCTGGTACTGAACCGACTCTCTCCGTAAAGGAAACGACTCCGTTGACAGTTGCCCAGTTTTTGGCTCTCTGTCCTGTAAACGGTGGCATCGGTGGTCATCTTTCAACGGGGAGCGTTCGGACGGCGGGTGAACAGGCCCCCTTTTTGAAAGGGGTTTGGGCCCCAGTAAACCGCTACACTTTTCGACCTGTTGCTGTACAGACGGGCAATGGCGCTTGTTGACGCTGTCGAACTTTTTTTGCCTGCAGGATGATATATCGGTCATCCCCCCCGGGTTTTCGTTTTCCCGGGGGCCCCCCCAACCTTTCCGCTTACCTGTGGTTTTTTGAACCTTTCCAAGCTCGCGAAACGACACTTTTTTTGATTCGCTCTGCAGCTACACTGGGCAGTATGCCCCCCCTCCAGCTTTTGATCATTCTTCCACGTGTGAAGTCATCCAGATGATTTTTCTTCTAGCCATATTTCAGGGAAAGCTCACTGGCACTTGCAGGAATATGGTTAATTGCGCCCGTCCTTCATTTCATTCTACTGTTTAGCAGCCGGGGAAATCACCTTTTTCGTCCCCACACGCTTCTGACATTTTGTTCCCGATATTTGCATACGCATGACGTTTCTACTGACTTACATGTTCACTGTACTGATCTCCAGACCTCCTTTTCTGCAATTTCATGGCTATCTGCTAAATGTTTACATTGTTGCTTAAGTTTTGCACACCAGTGTATATAATTTTTCCATTTCTCCTACGATTTTCGGAAGATCATTATTTATTTATTTTTGAAATTTAGTTCTAAAGATTTCCTTTTTTATTTTGTTATGAATTATCAAATGAAACACAGATATTCTTTTTACGTATATTTTAGTTTTATATTACTTTTAGTCCATTTGCTGTTTAAAAACGGCTTTAGTAACTTAGGTGTTTTTGTTCTATAAGTCTATACAGAAGGTGCTTGATATAGTTTTCTTTTAGTATTAGTTTTCTTATTTTCGTTCTGTAGAATGTATTTATTTAGCTTGTTTTCTCCACACAAATGTTTTTTCTTCTCTATTAAATGAATGTTTTTTCTCTTTCTTTCCCAAATTTCCAAGAGCTTTAAATTATAGTTTGACTATAAATACATAAAAAATATACTACACGAGTATAAAAATTAAATTGATCTTATATTTATGCCTTATTATCTCGTTCTTAGAATACGCTTCACTTAAAAAGATATCCCATCTGTTTTATTCTTTCAAAATTAAACCAACAACCCTAAATTGTTTCATATCGTATATTTTTTTAAAAATCCACATTAATATAGAATTAATTGAGAACTGGTAACACTGACCTCATTTATAACCAAATCGCTAAAATACCAATCTGATACCTTAAATAAGTTCTTAAATTTTATTGGGTAAACTTGGCAAACAGGGGCACCAAAAACCATTAATTGAAAATATGCTACACTAAGCACTTTAAATTTTCCGAAATTAAGATATTTCAGATTTAAGTATATATAAAAAAGCTTCATTTGCCCATATTTGATTAAAGATTTTGATAATTCGGGCACAATTGTCGGAAATATGAGCAGGTTGCATTATAAAAATATATAAGAAAAACTATCATCTGTATATTTACGTTATCCATACGGAAATGCATTTTTTCACAAATTACATGTTTTGGAAATGACAAGAAACTTAAACCTTTATTATTGAACAAATTGTGTATCACAAAAAAAAATGTCCAAGTTTTTATCGAGAAATTAAAAATAATTACATGGTGAAAATCAAATAAATTATTAAATTAACACAAACTATTATGAACATAAAAAGAAAAACAACATTTAATGAAGATTATTCCTTGTACAATAAGCTACGCTTATTACATTAGAAGGAGCCACCCTCTAAATCTACATACTCCACTTGGAACCAGGCTTTGCACCCATTCCTGTCATTAACTATCTTCACAACAATTAGCTCCCCAAACAGAAAAAATTCAAAATACATTGTGTTTGCTGGCATTTGTTGTTGTTTTGCGTTTTCCCCCTACGCCTTTTCTACGAGCGCCGTTGGCAACTCTGTGATACCCCCCTATCCAGGGGAATCATCTCTTCATCTAAGTGACCTAGATTTGTAGGAGGAAATGATTGATCCTCCAAATTCTGCATAATAAATCTAATTATTATTGTCTAAATATATTGATCAACACAACCCAAATCTTACTATAGGGATTCAATCAGGAGTGATGCAACGTAATCCTAAATTCTAAGTAAATAACACCTGTAATCTTAATCATTATCTTTAAGAGAAGTTATCTTAAGAATCTTTATCTGCCTTAGATTTCTTAATACGTTAAAGTCCGTTCTATAATTACACTTCTATTTTTAATATCTTAGCAATAGTTTTCCGACGATAAAGCATCTCAGCTTTCTGTCCCCCCTTCTTCTTATTAAAATTTTTTCTCCCTTTTTCTCCCTATTATTCTACCACCACCCCCGAAAAAACAAAAAGTTTTAAATTAAATTTTTTTTTAACTAACCCTGCATACACTGTTTTTTTCCTTGGGAGGGGTTGGTTGGGAAATAACTCAATTCTATCCCCAAAGATTTCCCAAGAGAGTTAGTGGGAAAACGCGATTAAGCCCCGTCACCACTCTCTTCAAAGAAGCCAGACTTTCTACACTTTTCAGCACTCTTGCAACATTCTAACGTTTTCCCTGATTTCCGTAGGTTGTTTTCGGTTTTGGGAATTTTAAACCCAGCTCTTCCAAAAATGATAACTGCTGTCGTGAAGTCAGTAGGGGACAAAGATGACCATGGGGCTGCTGTAATTGGGCCCAAAAGTTATTTTATAAGGAAGAGGGAATGAGGAAGAAAAAATGAGCTCAAAGGAAGTGGAAGATGGTCCAGGATTAGGGTTGGAAAGCATTATTTCATCAAATCTCGGTTTTCCCCCATATTCCCTTTTTAACTTTTTTTTGCCCGTACTTTTTCTAGGGGAAAAATTTTATTCAAAATTGGAACACTGCAGTGGAAGGAAGAAAGAAGGAAACCTCCAACTCCTGATAAAGAAAACTAGAATCACATAAGTTTTCCCAGAAATTTTATAGTTTTTCTTTTAAAAAATTTTAAAATTAAATTTTGCGCGTTAAATTTTAAAAGTAAGATAAAAAAAAAACCCCTCAAAAAAAGGAAATAGGTTTTTTTTACTTACTGTGGGGGTTTTTTTTTACACTTTATTTGAACCGCACAACAACACGAACAAATCTCACAGTCACCAAGACGCTTGAGCATTGCCAACGCCACCTTTATAATGCAACAACTCAAAATAATTACGAATAATGTGGCTATTTGCTTAAATGCTCCCATATTATTTAAATGCCCATATTTCCAAAGTTTACCCCGTGTAATTTTATTTCCTTTAAAAAGTTTATGTTTGTGAATGAATGAAATAAAATTGAAATATTTTTTAAAATGACTTTCATTATTCAATACTTTCTCAGATAACTCCAAACCCAAATAATTATGATTTTCTGATTGTGAATGGGTGTAAAAGTGTTGTAGAAATTAGCTTTTAATGTGCAATTAAATATTTGCAAAAATGGTTTTTAGTGAAAATTATATAAAAACTACTAATTAAGAAAATAATCAAGAATAATTTCAGTTTTCTTGATGATTTACTTTTACATGACTTACAAGAAAATTGAAGGTAAGAAAAAAATTCCAACGTGAACAATTTTGCAAATTATGGGAATACAAATGAATTAATTAATGAGCACTTAAGTTCCTATTTTTCTATTATTTTTAACAAAAAAAATATATTAATCTTTGAAGAAATCTTAATTGTTAAATTATTATTTTTATGAATATAATTAGCTTAGTTATTCACTATAAAGAAAATTTAACTCGTAAATGAGTAATTTTCATAACTTAATTTTTTTAGAAACTTTGAAATGTTTTATTTTTATTTCAAGGTCCTTGCGGTTAATTATAATCAAATTTCATCAACCAAAAAACATTGGGTTTGTGCTGATTTTTTTCAGTATTCTTATTCTCCATTTTCTTATAAATTGAGTAAAACATCTCTTACAACTCAAAGCAAATGAAACTAATGGAAAATCCAAAATGCGGTCTGAAAGTAATATGAAAGTTGTTATTGATATATTGCAGTTCATTGTCGCAACAAACACCCCATTAATAATGTAAACATGTTTTCAGGTTTACATTTACAAAGGTTGAAAACTTGACATAAACAGAATTGACGAAATACGATTTTGTGAGCAAAATATTATCGGTTTTAAGAACAATGGTTTGGATGAAGGCACTAAAGTCATTTAAAAATATCTTTCAAATATTTTTTCACCGTTTTTGTTTAATAAAATCTTCATATATTTTCAGTATTATTAATAAAAGTATTTATTAATAAAATAATGTTTTTACGTCATAAAATTTCTACTATGTATTATTTAGCATAAAGCGAGCTTCTAAACTATTTCTATTCGTTGAGCGTTTCAGAGAAAAATGATATGAACGCTTGAAAAATTTTTTAAGTCAATTCCTACTTAGATCAACAAAGAAATTTTTTTCTTTTAGCTACTTTTTATTAAATAGTTACAATTAATATAAATATGTATATACATATGGCAGAAACACAACATTAAGTGGTAATTAATTTTTATCAATTATCAATAAAGTATCGCCTTGTCCTCCAAAGCAATCCTGTCTATAAAATTTCAATTCAACTGAATGCTTTAAAAACGAAAAAAAACCCCCCCAATTTTTGACACAAGTCGCGCAAAATGATGTTAATCTGGCTCTGTATTTGTAATTCTTTAAATAATTAGTTTTAATCAATTAATTTTTATTAATTATATTTAAATTATTGTATTGTCATCCAAAATAATCCTGTATATAAAATTTCTGCTCAAATGAGTGCTTTAAAATGTATTTTATTAACGATTGAAAATTCCACCAAGATAAATAAATAAATAAATAGAGAGTGTGAGCTAAAAGTAGGAATTGAAAAAATTAGTATTTTTGGTATTTTCTTTCATCATAATTTTAGTTATTGACATGAGTTTTGTAGCGCCTTTGATATGGAGAAGCCTTTAAATCAAACTCTAAAGGATCACAATTGATAGTTGCAGTAGTATACTTTTATTAATTTAAGGTATCCGATTACGTTCGCAACTGCGATTTTGCAAAAGCGTATAAATCGATAAATTTATGATATTTAGTGTCACTTAGACTAGAAAATGTATATAAAATTGTTTTAACCATTTAACCCTGATCACAAAATGTGATCACGCGTTCCCCCCCCCGGCCCACGGTAAAATGGGGGTTGAGCTTTTTTTTCTTTGTAGGTCTATGATCAAACGGTGAGATCAGAGTTAGAAACTTTTATATTCTTTTTTTACCAGCACTAGATGGGGAAAAACATTTTTTTTAATTTGGGTTTTAAAAGTTTTGAATTTTAATATGTGCTTCCAGCGTGTTTTATTTTTAATTATGTTCGGAGATATTTAGGAATATAAACAACCGAAATTTTATTTTTTTCGAAGAAGGACTTTAGAGGTTTGATTTTGTAGGTTTTTGTTTTATTTGAAAAATTTGGTTTATTTTTCCCTTTTTTTCATATTCGTTTTTAAAAGGGGTTTTTGTCAATTTTTTTTTAAAAAAATGAAAACATTTTCTTTAAAATCAACTTTTTTTAAAATATAGCAAAATTTGTATTCCATGTTCAAATTTTATCAATAAATAAATTAAAAGTTTTAGGTTATTTGATTGCATTTAAAATTTTATATGAATTTTGAAGGAAATTATATATATATATATATATATATATTAAAGGCTTAAAAATTCGACCGGCCCCCGTTTCGTATCCTTGCGTACAACCTGGGGAACGCTTCTTTCCCTTCGCTGGTCCTGAAGGGGTTAAGAATATTATTTAAAAAATTTTTTAAAGTACTATTTTGAAAAAAATGAAAAGAAAAATTTTTCAAAATGTTCTCCTTTTAAAAAAATGCTTCTATTTTAAAATTTTTCCCTGTTTGAGAAATCTGTATAGAGGCTCCAAAATTTTTTAAAAAATATAACTTAGAAGTGGGGTTTATCCATGTTTTGGACAAGAGAGGGAAGAAATTTTAAGAAAAAGCGATAATTTTTTCGGGTTTGAACTCTAAAAATAAAGGATTTAAAAAAAAGTTCATACTCTCGGGGAAGTCTTTACTTTTTTTAATCTCAAATATTTTTTTAGAAACATTTTTTAAAAAATTTTGGAAAAAATTATTCAAGTTAATTTTTTTTCCAAAATTTGTATTTAAATAATTTGTTTTTTCAAAATGTCCTTAAAAATTTTTTTCATTTTATGGTTGGGGCTTTTTTTATTTATTAGTGTCTTTTGTGTTTAAATTAACCCAAAGGATAATATATACACAAATTAATATCGAGAACGGAAGACCCTCTTGGGTTTTTCCCCGGGGAACCCCGAAAAAGCCAGTAGGGTTGCGATACAATATAAAAAATTTCAAAGAAATCTACAGACCAGCCTCCCCCATGTACTTTTCTGGTAACCCAAGTTTGAAAAAAATTTTCCATTTATACTCTTTTTTTTTTTTAAATCAAATTTTTTGAACTAGTCTCCCTTAAAACGTTGAATGGATTACGGGAGAAGAAAAAATTTTAACGTTAAAGTTGGGACATCTTAAAGATTCCCTCAAAATTTTGCCCCGGGTCAATTTTGGGTATAATTTAGCAAAAATGAATCAATTGAGACTTTACTATATGGCAATATCCACCTATATCTTGTCTTTCCCTTTGATTATTTGTATTCTTTCGTGTAACGCTAATTTGTCGTTGGTTATTAGTAAAAAATCCAAATTTGGCTGGGGGGGAAAAATCTCAATTGGAGGGATATTGTTACAAATTTGCCTCAAGTTGTTTTAAAAAAATTTGTAGAATTAAGTTTTTGACAAAAAGTTATTTTAAAGATCAAAACATTAAAATATTTTTATATTCTACAGCGGTTTAAAAATTAAAAAAAAAGTTTTTAAAAAACATTTTCAAATTCAGGACTTTTTAAAAATTTTTTACTTTAAAATTAAAACTTTTTTTTTTCTGATAGTAAAAATTTTTTTTTCTATTTCAGAAAAAAACTAGATAAAAATTTTAAAAAATTCGGGGGAAAAAAAATTAGTTCAAAAAAACAAAAAACAATAATTAAAAATTTTTTACGGAAAATTTTTTTCCCTTTTTGGGCACGTTGCTCTGTTACTTTTGGCCTTTTGGACTAAAGAGGGTTTATAATCTCATTCATCATAAAGGTAAAGAATAAATACACGCTTTATTGGGATATTACTATAAAAATTAATTTAAAAAAGTTAAATCATTTTAAAATACGGAAGGGGAATTTTTAAAAAAAATTTTTTTTCCCAAAAAATTCGCTGTTTTTTTTAAAAAAAAAAAAATTAAATTTTTAAAAATTTTTAAAAAATTTTTTTTTTCTTTTAAAATTTGGTATTTTTGAATTTTTTTATGGTTAAACAAAAAATATTTTAAATTTAAATTAAACAAAATATTTTTTTTTAATGAGAAAAAAATAAGTTTTAAATTTAAAAAAAAAATTTTTTTCAAAAATTTAAAAAAAGGTAATCGATATTTTTTTTAAAAAAAATATTTTCAAAAAAAGTAAATTTGTCTTTTTTAAAATTTTTTTGATGTAACAAACTCTAGGGGAATTTTTTCCCAAAAAGGAAAAATTTTTCTTTTTTTTTAAAAATTTAATTTTTAAAGCGTTTTACCCGAACGTTTATTATCCAGAGCGTCAAATATCCGAACCAGTTTTTTTTTTTGTCAACTACATGTACTATATATGAATACGTTTTCGAACAGTGCAATGCTCAACAGTTATTTAGCTTGAGACACAAAGTGACTGAAAAACCCAAGGTCAGGGATATTTAGGGAATTTCAGTGGTGTGATTTGGTAAACATATGCTCGGAATATTAGGTCAGTTTGTGTCTAAGTGAAAGGGTGTATCACAGGAAGGAGATTACCGACTTTGTCCAGTCGATCCCAGGATTTCAAGAATGCGATGAAGAAAATGTAGATACCTGGATGGTATGCGATGCAGAAGGCTGGATTTCAAATGCTAAGCGATGACGAGATTGTGACTTCCGTCCAAGAAGAAACCGACCCTGTTGGCGATGAAACAGATGAAGACGAGGACAACAACAACAGCAATGAAAGTAGTAAGGGTCAAATGCTGACGCGTTTTCTGCGTTAGAGACAGCTATGGAGGGGTACGAACAACATTCAGAGTGCTGTCCTACTCAACTACTGCTACTCAGGAGAATCAGACACCTTGCATAAAAAAACGGTGTACAATGGTACAGCGAAAAATAGGATTATTTTCCACAATAAAGATGAATCTGCGACATTTTGCATCTATTTTGCTTTTACTTCAAGCACGTTTCCCGCATGTGATGATTTATACAGTTTCCAATTTCATATACTGCATGGATCGCATTCTGTTATCTGAGCAATTGCGTATCCGAAAGGTTTCCAGTCCCTATTGATTACTATAAACGACATTCTACTGTACTTGTAAACAATATGCCTTAGCTTCAAAGAATATCTAAAATTAACGATTCTCTTCACCAATTTAAGTTGTGAAACAATCACTATAAATGTATTAATATTCTTTACAAATTATGTATTAAATAAAATATCATCAATCTTTGTTGATACAAACCGTCAAACACCTTACAAGATTATTACAGAAAAGTCTAAAAAGAGCAATTTTCTTAAAAACAATGGGTAGAAAAATATGTTAGACGTAAACTAGTAAAAAAGAAAGGGAAACAAGAACTTAAACTATTCCTCTTTTAGTTGAAGGAAAAAAAACAACTTTTTTTTCAAAGAAACTCACAGTTTCGAACTACGTAGTCTTGAGAAATCTACCGAGAATTATTTTTTTCTTAGCTGAAAAAGACGTGAACAGAAACAACCCTTTATCATTTTTTTCTTTGAAGTGGCAACCGCAGAGAGAAATTAGTCTTGTGATTAGACTTCTTTGGTTTAATATCACGTATATACTTTTATTTGACTTCGGGGGAAATTTCTTTGAAATTTTTTTTGGGAAAAGTGCCCAGTTTATATTTTATGCAGAAATATCTCAGAGAAACCTTTCGAAATTTTAACAAGTATAAAAATACATTTTGAAATGTAATTTTTTTGAGGTAAACAACTTTTACTTTTTACAATCAGAATATTTTAGAACTTAATTTAAGATAACATTTAAATATATTTAAAATTAATTGAGCATTAGAATAGTGTTTATAAGATAAGAATACTAAAATTTAAAGTAAGCGGTAGTTTCAACTGTACTTTTATAATTTCCTCACTTGATTGATTTTAATCTTCTTTGTCCAGCTGAAGCTTTTTAATATCACTGCATTTGTTTACACAATAGTAAAAGGCCTAAGTTTATTAGCTTTCTCATAATTTTCTCTCACTTGAAGAGACGCTAAAATTACTTCCAGTTTTTTGTTCCATATTCGAGGAACTGTAATTTATTGTTTGCATTTACAGGGAAAAAAAAATTTGTGCTTTTTTTAGGCCAATAATTCGAAAAAACACATGTTTTTCGTAAAAGCAGTGTTTCTAAAACGGGGGGGCCCTTTTCCCCCGGGGGAGTAATAACCTAAAAGGGGGGCGGGTATATAAAAAAGTCAAAAAATAAAATTATTTAAAAAAAAATTATCTAAAAAAAGGAAGAAAAAAAATACATTCTGTCATAAAAAAAAAATAAAATACGATTTAAACTATATAATATCTTATAAGTGTAACATCGATAATGTGTTTCATAAATTTAAATTTTAAAAGTACTAAGTTAAGGAAAATTTTTTAATTTAATACCAAACATGTCATAAAAATTTTATACAAAAATTTTTTCTTGATAATTTGTACTGTTTATAATTGTCGTATTGTAGCTTTACGTCAAAGTATATTATTATTGAATCCAATGCATTATTATCGTACTGAGGGGAGCGCTATGAAATTTATGATTGAAAAAATAGAAAATTTGAAGAAAAGTATAGAAAGTATTATATAAAGTAAGTAGCGCACACAGGAATTTTCAGATGGGGTCGAAAATTCACCATTCTTGTATCATGCTCCTTTGTTTTTGTGTTTTTGGGAACAAAAATAGTAAAAAACTAATTATTGAATAAATAATTAGCATTAATTAATAAAAATAATTATTAATAACAAATATTTAACTAAATTTTACGTACTATATACTTAGAATTATAATCAATCGGAAAAAAAATCGAGGGCCTTAAGGAAGGGGTCATCCGGAACCCCAGGACCCTCCCCTTGTGTGCGCCAGTGATAAAGTATTATTAAAGTAGTGTATTTTTAGTATAGAAAGTTTGAGAAGCACTGGGTTAGAGTAATAATTTTGAATTTGTTGCACACAAAATACTATTTAAAGTCTTATCATACGTTTACATATTTGGAGCAATTTTTCTTTTAAGCAACCCTTGTATCCAGTTGCCTCAGGAACGGCTTCTTACAACTTTTTCCTGGGGAACTGAAAGAATTGCTCGAAATTCCAGCCAATGGGGTTCTTCGTCTCCGTACGTCATTAACAAGATGGCAACTTATGCTTTTTCAAACTCATCAGAAATGGCTTTTAATATTTTAAATAGAATAGAACTTCATTTCTGTATACGACCCTTAAAAAAAGCATGTTCGGAGTAAAAGAAATAATACTGGATGTGATTTTCAGAAGCAGAAAAATCTCCGAGCAATTTTCAATGTGGATAGAATGCGGTTAACATTACAGCGTGTCGTTTTGTTTAGGAAAACACTTCACACTCACAGCTGCTTGAAAAGTTTCCCGAAATGGTTGTTCGAAAGAGACTGGAGTTGTTCGAGACATGTGTTGTGATAAAGCCTTTAGAAGCCTGTTTTAATAACCAATGCTGGTAGATAAACTTAAAACGATCTGCATTTATATATATATATATATATATATATCCAGTGTATGAAAAAAATAACACGACAAAATATGAGCATCAATAATGAGTCATCACTTCATGAAGTATTTTTATATTTAAAGTTGCTGACAATTTATTATTTTATTCTTAACGATACTGCTGATAAAGAATAATTTTTACACATCACATTTTAAAGTTATTAATCCTTTTGTAAGAACTACAACAATGCATAAGAATAATCTTTTTGTATAACTCATTATTTGCGGGGGCGTGCGTCATCTTTTTTTAACAAAAAAGGATAAAAATGTTTAAAAGAGATACAAAATAAACAATAATTTTCAATGAAACAATTAAAGATAAAAAAAAATAAAGAAATATAAAAGGTATATAATTGAAAAAATTTTCCCTTTTTTTTTAAGTCACAAAAAAAAAATCATGCAAAAAAAAATGTAACTCTTTTTTCGGGTTTAAATTTCTAAAACGCTGAAAGACTAATCAATAGAAATCTAGATCTTTTTTAAATTTTTTCCCTTTTTAAACCTATTTAAAACTATTTTTCGAAAAAGAAAAAAGGGGAAAGATTGTTCTTTATAAAAGTAACGAAAGTGGGTTTTAAAAAATTCGGAAAAAAACCGTATATACACAATGAGTGAAGATGTGTTCATGTTTTTAAATTGGAGCTTTTTTTTTTATGGCAATTGAAAATTTGGGCCTTGAACAATGTCACAGTTTATTTAGATAATTTTATCATCGGGAGACAGAAATTCTGCCCCCTTTTTTCGCATAGGTGTCAAACACTCAAAAAAACAGACTTATTTTTTTTACGTTAAAATGAAAAGAAAAAAACGAAAAACGTAATAGAAAAATAAAAATATCATTTTCAGGTAAAGGGAAAAAATTATTTAAATTTTTTAAAAAATAGTGTTTGGGGAAAAAAAAGTTTCAATCGCTCAGAAAGGGAACGTGTAAGCTTTTAAGATATTTTTTTTTTTGGGGAAGGGTTTGAAATGGTCCCAAAATATGGGGTTTTAAAATTTTTTTAATTTGGAAATGTAATGAGACTTGCATTTAAATTTTTGGGATATTCATAAGTATAATTTAGATAAAAAATCTGTTAAATAAATTTTTAAAAAAGAAATATAAAGTTATTACAAAAGTAAAATTTCTAAGAAAATTAAAAGAAAAGATAAAAAAAAAAAAAGGATACATACAGTAAAAGAAATCGGGAATTTGAATTCAATACATTTGGGGAAATTTAGAAAATAAAATAACGATTAAATTTTTTCCCAACAGAAATTTGCTTCAGAATTTTTTCCTTTCTGTCCAATATACTTTCCAGAAAAACGATTTGAAGTTAAAATTTAAAAATTTTTTTTTCATGGATTTTTTTATTTGTTAAATTTTTTCCCCTTTCAGGTTTTTAAAAAGTTAAAATAAATCCAATAAAAAGGGAAAAAAAACAAAAAATTTTTGGTACCTTTTGGGAAAAAGTGTTTAAAAAATTATGACAAATGGGGGTTTTTAGACTTAAATGGAAAAATTATCCAAACATCAAGGTGATATTTTTTTTTTGTGTAAGAAAACCAAAAAAAAATGTGAAATTCAGATAAAAGAAATTATTTAATCTGTTACGGATTTGGGGGAACCTTTTTGGCAGACATAGATTTAAACTGTCGTTCCCGTTACTTAAAAATATGTTGCAAAAAATTTTGATATTTTTGTAAAAATTCAGTAGAGATAAAGCGAAGAATGCATTTTAAAATAAAAAATGTAAACGTCAAAAAAATGTTTCCTAGCTTTTTGGGGGAAAAGTTTGTTTGAAGGGGGATATTGCAAGAGAAAAAATAACATTATTTCATAGTCTCTTTGTTTGTGAATCCTGGCGTGTATGTTTTTTCTCTCTCCCTCTATATGCATATACATTGTACATAAATTTAATTTTATAAGTACCTCAAAAAAAAACACAATTCAACATCTTCAAACCCCATGCAGGAAAAAAATGCGATATTATGTTTCACAAATGAGGGGTTCCACAAAAATTCTAGTTCCTTTTTTTTAAAAAACTACAAAAATTTAAAACCCAAACCAGTTTCCTTGTTCATTATTAAATGAATGAAAATAAATATAAAAAAAAAATAAGGTTTTTTAGACATGATTTTTTCGTAATTTAACTGTTAACTTCGCAATTTTTTTAAAATTTTTTTGAAAAATTTATATTAGCTGTTCCCAAAGTTTAAAAAAAAGGGAAAAATATGAAAAAAAATATTTTAAATTGAATTTCAGTCAATTTTTGTTTGTTAAAAGTGCTACATTGCGCAATAGGTGCTGTAAATTACAAAAAAAAATTTTTAATAAGATTTTTTTTATTCATCAGAAATTTTTTTAAAATTTTTTTCCTGGTAATTTTTTTTTGTCAAAAAAAACAAGAGGAAGGGATAAAAATATAATGGATTCTTTTTATAGCAAAACCCAGTAATTTTACGCATCAGAGATTTTTTTAATTGTTGGAAATTTTTGCAAAAATGTACTTCCCTTTTTGGGCAAAAAAATTAGCATGTATATCGTTGCAGTAATCTTTTTTCTCCGGGTAAGGATCTGTAGGTAATTAAAAAAAATATTGATCCTGTTAAATTAAAATAAATCATATGTTGCAGAAATGCAACAGGGGAAAGTTAAGGGTTAATTAAACCTATGAAATTATCTCACCCACCGCTATTTCTTGAAGGAAATAGACATTTGAATAACATTCGGAATAACTACGAGCATCCTACTTTTTCAAATGTGTTGTGAATATTGTAATTCCTGTTGATCTGCAACTGTCTATTCTAATGTCCAGGTGATATTATTTACTCTATTTGTTGAACTGGCGAGCGTATTCAGATGGTTAAACATGAACTTGTTGATTTTCTAGAATTCTTATTGTGTCTACTATTATTGTGTTTTTTTGTGATGTGCGGATGACTTTATACACAAGGACACATAAGAAACTTATTGTACCCGGACCGCTCTCTTTCTCATATTGCACATTGTCTGTGATGTCACTGTTCATGATTTCCATACGTCTGATCTTAAAAGTGTTATTTTCACAATTTTTCTAGATAGTAGGGAATGAACTGGTATCCACCACAAAACCCCTCTGTAGAAGTTATATTGCGCAAACTATAGAGTGAAGAGAGCGAATTGATACAGATGCAGACATTAGAAGTTCGATCTAAGGAGAGGGGAGATAAACGAGATTGTGTGAATAAAAGATAATTGTTATATACAGTAAGACCCGCTTGCTTTGGGGATTACACGTTCCATAAAAGTAGAGCGTAGCATGAAACAGCGTTAAACGAGGTTATCTCATCATGTAAATAATGGGGTTACGGTAGTGCTTCTCAACTTTTAATATTTGTGACCCAATAATCAATTATAATTTTCTTCGCACCCCCCTTTCTGGCAACAAGATATTGAATTCATTAATACCTGCTTTGACACTAAAGAAGAAGCGCGCTACAATACGACTGCAACCAATTTAGTGCCACCGACGTGTATATACACGCCTCTCTCTCACCCAAAGCGATAATCCCCAGACGTACATTTGCGTCTCTATTCAAAAGACGATGGATTTCTATGCATTTACTATCCATAGGTATTTCGAAGGTTTTTGGATTGAAATAAAAAGCCCTTGACAGTATTTGTGAAGTATTTACTTTTTTCAGGGAGGAGGTTTTCTTATTTATTCCTTTTCCTTCTCCCCCTCAAAACGTTGGCATTGAGGCGGATCGAATAACTTTTTATAGGCATTTTTCAGGGATTAATTATAAACCTTACAAATTATCAAGATAATTGTTAATTTTTGTACATGATTTTATATATGACAAGCCCAAGGGTTCACTAATAATTATTAAACTTGTTTTTATAGTATTGTTAAATTATTTTTAAAATACATTGTGCAGTACTGTGATACATTTTTAATTTTTTTTATATCTGTGCAAATGTGTGTATTTTTTATGTCAGAATGTATTTGGTTTATTTACTTTCAGTAAATTAATAATTTTTTAAAAATAAAATATTTTTGTTTGACACTGTGCTTATATTGTCTCTTTGTGTGTGTGTGTGTGTGTGTGTGTATTGATGTGTGTGTGTGTGTGTGTGTATTATTATTATTGATATACTGTGCCCTCCTTTGTGGACTTGTCATGTCTAAACATATAAAGTGATGACACTTGTTTGGTATTTTGAAGTTTTATTTTTCACGCACACAGGACAGTTCACAGACATTAAATAATTTACATTGCTGCTATACGTTTTAAGGTATCCGACTTACGTTGAAAGCGTCATTTTCAGTCAAAATGCATTTTCTTTCATTTGATATTTTTGTAATTCAAACGTTATCTTTCTAAATCTGCCTTTGTTTTGTCTGTGTGCGATCATTAGAAAAAAAGTTACAGTTGTTAAAATATTATCACAGCGGTGAGAAATCAAAACCGGAAGAGTGTGAAATCGAAACTTCCAGAAGTTGACTGCTTAGCATGCTTTTACACCCACATAATTTTTGCAATTTTAACCAGCGAGTATAATTTTAAAAAACAATTTCTGTATTTTTCAAAACTATTTTTATTGATAGGCATCAATTTCAATCTTTTAATTGGACTTTTGCGATTAGCAGCATCTGTTCTTCTTCTGACCCTCACACATGTTTTTGTTTTTGATTTGAGATCTCTTACGAATAATTTGCTCTCAATTCCTTAAAAAACTGAACTTTTTCGTTGGTGGCCTGGTACACTGTCGTTATTCATTTAGAAAAGAAATTTTGCTTTTGTGTTCATGCCTGGCGGGCAACAAATGGATTAAATTAACCTCTTGAAAACACACTACTATGCGGGTGACGGTTCACAAAACAGTGGAAGTGTTACGACTTGTGAAACCATTAACTTGACTTGGATGTGCTCAAACTTGTAATGAACAAAACTGGAATAAAGTAAAGAGCATTTTCACAGAACAAGAATGTTTTAATTAGAACAGTAAGAGGTAATAGAATATTTTATTTAGGGTAAGGGAAGTGTTTTCTTGAAGTTTGTGTTTCTCCAATTGTTTTGAGGGCTAATCTGTACCTGCTTTAGATTATATGTTTGGACTGACTACAATGTGACTTCAAAATGCTCCAAGTGTACTTTTATTGTCCGCTTTTTTCAGCTACTGAAAAGCTAAAAGCAAAGTGTTGATAGTACAACTTATTTGTGGAAGGTGAGTGATTGAAAAGATGACATTCTTCGGTGAAAAAGCTATGTGCTAAGCTGAACTGGCCTTGTATGAAAAAAGGAGCATTTGGAGCTTTGTGAAAGAAAGTCTGGCTGCTGCTACTAACGGCTAAGGTGCCATGAATGACATTGCTTTTGGAAGAAAAGAGCATTATAAAAATGTTCAAAATGTCAGCTGAAGAATGTGGAATATCCGTTGATGGCGAAGACATGGACATTCATCGCTAAATGTGGTTTTCTATAGAAACTTATACATTAACTCACCAAAATTCTAGATTTGGAAATGTTATCAAAGTTTTAGAATTCTGCAAAGTCAATCATACAAGCGATAATTTCCTGTCATCACAGGATTTTACTTCAAATATAGGGACTCTATTGGTGTATAAGAAAAATCTTTGTATGTTTTTGCACTACGAAATCTTAAAAATATACATTTCTATTGTGATGGTGATTCCAAGGATACCTTTCTATTTAAAGTGTATGGTATCAACAATGTCATCAAATATGAGGATGCATAAGATACTTCTAAGAAAAGATTGTGAGTAGTCGGCAAAAACAGAATTTTAAAAAAAGACCAAGAAAACACTCATTGAGAAGGAAAACTTATCAATAATGTTATATTTTAATAAAATTCTAAACTGGATAGCCAGCAGTAACACCAATCACGTCAAAGCTTCTGCTAAAGAGATACTACAATAACCGGCATTTATTTTCACTATTTGCTCCAGCGAGAAATCCATATATATGGTACAATGTGATTGGAGCTGAGAACTAGTGTGACTATCAGCGAGGAAACGACTGCGGGGAAAACAATAAACGAAAGCAGGGTTTTCTGTGAAAACTTTTCAAATATTGTTTAACATGTGTACATGAAGCAGGTAACGATAAGCAGTTATTATAAAATTGCCTCCACGGTAAGACACAAATACAAATGCATCATTTAACTTACTGTTTTGTGGCAAATCGTTTCGAAAAAACTTTATCGAGCTAAAAACATTTTCTTTGGGCACCCTTATTGCAGTCATTATTTTTAAAAAAGCTTTTATTGATTTTGTTAGGTATTTTGAAAGCATTTGGCATAAATTCGGGGAATTATAGACTGCGTGATGAAGAGGAACTTGTTGACATCTTTCAGTCATGACTCGAAACAACATTCTGCCGCTTTTTACAAATCAACGAAAAAAGGGTGCCCAAAGAATGAAGTACTAAAAAAATAAAAATTGGAATTGTTAAATATAAATCCAGGAGAGTTTTAATGTATATACTTGTCATATTTTTGTTTTGAAATTGCTTTTATAAAAAGTTTAAATACATTTTTCTCAAAACTATTTTTGTAAGAGAATTTCATAATATTTCAAACATGATATCTAAAAACTAGCCAAGAAGATACTTGTATAGAAATTTTTTACACAAATGTTATTCATTGTATTATCTAGAGAGGATGACCTACAAGCTAAGGAAATTGAACAATTTTAGTTATTTACTGAATTGTATTTATTTGGAAGTTTCGATAATTTGATTGAATTTCCCAGTTCGCTAGCTCGACTGGCTATAACTTTTGATTCAAAAGAAATAATTTAGCACACTTGTAGGTCATCCTCTCTGAAATGTGTTTTAAAAATGTGTTGCAGCAATATTTTATGAAAAATATAAAATATTTTTGAAAAAAATGAAGATATGGCAAAGTCAAAAATTTCATTAAAATTTAAGTTTTTGCAAATTTTTATGTACATATATTATTTCTAACAGCATTTTCGTTCATATACTTCAAAGTGAAACTAAAAATGTAAAAATATTAGGAGGATTTTTTGAAAACTTAAAAAAGTCTCCGAACGTAGTCGGATACCTTAAAGTGAAAATCGTTAATACTCAGTGTTGACAATTTGTGAAATTTCTTACGCTCACTGTGTGATGGAGCTAAAAAAATAATCTCTCTTGTCGAGGTAATCACACTCTCGAATTTCAAACTGCGCTCAATGACTGAACCCACAGAGATCGACCCTTCTCGTCGAGAGGTAAGCCACCGACTTGTCTCTGGCAGCACTTTCTCGATGCATGCGCAGTGCTTCGGATGATCACGTGCCACCTAGAGTTTTAGAAGAGGTCTAGAGTTTGATACAACGCCTCCCTAGGGGCGGCTCAGTTTGAAGCATGGGTTGAAGATGGGTGGAAAATTGGTCAGTTATTTTTTCCCTTAAATTTGATAATTATGTTTTTATAACAATAAACAAAATATATGTTTTACTAATACTGACATAATAAACGAATATATATAAAATCGTAATTAAGCTGTGAGGTGAATCATTCAGTCTCTTCTGTATTTTCCAATTTTCTTTTATAAGAAGGTAGATTGACTTAAACACGCATATTGCGTTCAATTTTGCCAAATCAATCCGTATCCGGAGATACTATTATCCATTTCATATGTTACAATATTTCTAGAACGGGTAATTCTGGTCACCAAACTTGTCATAGTTGAAGTTACACCGATAGCAGTATTTTTCTTTTATTCTTAAGAATTGCCCTTATTTTTGAATTTGAAAATTCAATGCAGCATCAATATTGGTCGACGCTCGCCAGTATGTAATCTTCTATTCACTTGCATTTTGGTTTCTAGTGAAATACTTTTTTTGTAACTTTATTTTCGTGGTTTTTATTATCACCCATGATAAAACTAAAATATATGGCGGCAACCTGAAATAGTTGTATTATAATGTATATACATAACGATACCACAAATGATTTGAAACGATGAAGTATGTTCGTATATAGCACCACAGGAAAAGATGAAACACAGATAAACTTTGCTTCGGATATCGGGAAGCCTAACGCAGCTTGCAATTTTGGGGAATCCCACAATTAAAAAAAAGAAAGAAAAGAGAGCGTTAAACCGAAACACAGCGTTAAGCGGTGTCTTACTGTACTTTCGTTCTAAGAATTCAAGTCAAGCTTTTTTTTTTAAATAGGGACGAGGGCTATTAAAAAGTTTTTTAATACCATTGAGTGCTTAGTTTTAGATACTTAATCACATTAAATCGATACACAGTCATACTACATCATGAAACACCCAGAGAAGTGGGCGGGTAACGGCTAGTTTGTGATATAACATTTAAAGTATAAAACATCATTTTCTTTTCAAGATTAAACCAATGTTAGGGGAATGCACAATTACTTAAATTTTAAATGTATTAAAAGAAAAAAAAAGGCTTCTCAAAGTAGCATTTATTTTCCAATTAGATGAACAGGAAATATTTAGATGAATAAAACATACATATGTCATTTGAAAAAGGCATCAAGGGTATACAGAAAAGAACAAACATATATTTCATTACGGACAACACGCGCAAACAAATAGGCTTTAATACAAGTCATTATACTGAAAAAAAATTCTACCGTTATTTACGATCAATTTTCACACGCGATTGCGTTTACACATGCTTGCAGCAACACACGAAACGGAACATAAAAATTGTCTTAGATCAATTTAGGCATTGAAGAAATACGTTTTTATTTTTTCCTTTCCGAGCAGTTGAATCCATATCATTGTGACCAAGATCGAACAGCAGCAACACGATATATCTCATCTTTTATTCATTTCTTTGTTTTTGGTTCATTGATCCAGAAATCTGTTTAATATGGTATAAAGAGTTTTACCCAAAAAAAGAATCAACTAGTTTTTGGGATAAAATTTATTTACTAAAATATATTCAGAATATTAAAACACTTTATTTGATTTGAGATGGAAAGGCGCTGTTAAGAACCTAACGAATTCTTATTGTACCATCCAGAGGTCGACTGATCGCGATTAGTAGAAAAAGTCAAAAAAGTTTTGCTCCCAATGAAGGTGCCAGGCCTTTTACTGGATGAAAAGGTTTAATTTTAACCATTTCCCCCTTCCCTTTTGAAGACTTGAAATTAATGTCTGTGTACGCAAAAGACGCTATTTGAGATTATTTTTTGATGATAGAAAGCTAGATACGTTTAGATACAATTTGGAAGTTCTTAATGCGCATTATTATGGATGTTTATTATCGGTATTTACAGTGTTTAACAAATTTCGTCTGATCAAAAGACGTCGCCAAATGCCACGTTATGCAGCCAATAGTGGAAAAACTTTTCCACTCATGTTTGAACACAATAATAATAACAACAATGGTAGCGTTTAGCGACATTTTTTTAAATGGCGACTTTTTTTTAATATAGTGAAATTGATCGTTAGTATAATACGTATGTACCTCATTATCCCTCTGGTGGTGAATTTTAATCATTCACATGGAAATATTGCAGAATATATATATATATATATATATGACAAGACCCAGGCCTTCTGGTAAAATGAGGAAGGCATCATTTTATAATAACTTTTTTATTTCCCCTTTAATCAATAAAATCCAATAAAGGCGGCCCTTTTCCGCTCAACCGAAAGAACAATAACAAACCGGCAGAGTCACCAGCTGTTTTCGAGCATGCGTTCTTCTTCGTCAGTGCTCGCTCCATTTTAAAAAGGCATTTACCCACAAACCCTTTCGATGGTAAAGAGTTCATTTTTTTTTATTTATTATTTACTTAATTTTGAAGCAACCTTTTCAAACCTGACATATAACACTGGTGTGCAAAACTTAAGCAACAATGTAAGAATTTAGCAAAACCAAAAAATTTGGGAAAAAAGGAGGTCGGGAATCAGTAGAGGGAACACTTTCAGTAGAGACGTCATGCGTATGCAAATATCAGGAAAAAACGTCAGAAGCGATGTGAGCGTACGAAAAACGCGTGATGTCGGCGCGCGCTGCTCAACAGTAAAAAAATGAAGGACGGAACGCAATTAACCATATTCTCTGCAAGTGCCGTGAGTCGTTCCCGGAAAAATGGCTGGGAAAACTCTGGGTGACTTAAAGTGGAAGAATGATCGGAAAGCTGGAGGGGGGCATACTGTCACCAGTGAGCTGCGATTCGGGAAACAACAAAAGTGGTTTCGCGAGCTTGAAAGCGTTCTAAACCAAGGTACAGCTGTTAGAAAAGGGGTGTGGCCCCCGAGAACGACAACGCAGGGGGTGACCGATATATCATCCTGCGGCGAAAAAGTTCGACAGCGTCAACAAGCGCCATTGCTCGAAACCTGTACAGCAACGGTCGCAAGTGTAGCGGTTTATGGGGAACGCCTTCCAAAGGGGCCCGTTCCCCGCCCTCCTGAACCGCCCCCGTTGAAAGATGGCCACCGAAGCCACCGTTTACAGGGGACAGAGAAAAAAAACGAACAACTGATCAATGGGGTCGTGTTCTCTTTACGGATAAGTCGGTTCGTACCAAAAATTCTCAACGCGTTTTGATTTGGGAGAGATCGGGACCCGGTTTTATCCCGTAAAATCATGGAAAGACCGTTACGGTGGTACTGGGGTTCTTGTCTGTGGATTATGCAAACGGGGGAACTGATTCCCATTTTCAACAGAGGGTTTTAACCGGGGATCCCTTTTTAAAGGAGGTATTTTCCCCCATCTGCATCTTTCCGGGGGCCATTGGCCCAGACTTCATCTTTTTGGATGACAATGCACTGCCACATCCCAAATCTTGCTGTTGAGGAGCTTTTGGGAAAGGGAAGATATTACTCGAATGGATTTGCCAGCGTGTTCCCCTGATTTAAATCCCATAGAACCTGTGTGGGATGCTTTGGGAGACGTATTGCCACACGCTCACATCATCCGAGTACAACCAACAACTCAAACAGATGTTGATTCAGGAATGGCACTTACCCAAGAAATGTTGCACCAGCTGGTTCTGAGTATGCGGAGACGGTGCAAAGCAACCATTGTGGATAAGGGGAGGGCATATACCATATTAGGAACATCTGCTTGTTGTTCTTCCTGTTGGATAGACAATCATGAGTCACGATACTATGCGTTGAATAAAGCTTGTTTTGTTTGATTCCATACCGTATGCGTTGTATTCCTTTTCAGCGCCGATGCTTTCGTCATCCTTTTTGTACATAATACTTCCCTCATTTCAGAATTTATGTCTCTCAGATGATTTTTCTGAGTTATGGAATAAACCCACCTGTTGCTTAAGTTTTGCACACCAGTGTATATTATTCCTTTAAAATTGATTTTCTTTTTTTCATAGACTGAACACATTTCTTGTATTTAAGTAAACCGTGTTTTAAAGTGAGAATATGGGAAGGCATGGGCATTTAGAAAACAGATATTTTTAAAAATATAAATTTTAATAAAAACAAATAACGAAAATTAGAATTTTAGTAAAACATAATGGTTTTAATTTTAAATACAAAAAACTTACATTTTACATTTCATTTGCTCATTTCTATATATTATTCAAATTTTTCCAAGTTAAAAACATTTTATTTACGCAAAAAAATTTCTTTTAAATCAGTCTGTCCAAAATTAGATTAATTCTAGTCATTTATATCAAACTTCATTTCTGGAATTGAGAAAAATAACTTTTCAAATAAAGAATAATATTTCTATATATTTCAATAAAAATATTTTTCAAAATTCAATAAAAATAACTTTTAACAGTTTAATAACAAAAAAATTTAAAAATTTAATTTTTTTTCACAAAAAAGCAATTATGAAAAATTTGTATTTCAAAATTCAGCTAGAAAACGAAAAATTAAAAATTGTTGTTGAAAATATTTTTTAAATAATTTGGTTGATATATCAGCGAATTGATTTTGACTAGATGGAAGGGTAAGTAAATTATATTATTAGAAATGTACTTTGTAAGTTAGTCCGAACCGTTAATCCCCCTTTAAAATTATTGCAGTTTTGTTAGTAATTGTGTTGTAAAAATGCACGAATGTAATTTGTTTATCATTGGAGCAAATATAAATTAGGTCTTCTATAATGTCGTACAAGTTAGAAACAATCCATAAAATTTTCATTATAGTAAAAAAAAAAAAAGAGTTCTTACACATTATTAACTTATAACACAGCAGGTCCTATGTAATAGTAGTTAATTTAACGGACAGTTACAAGAATTTTTTGTAGGCAAAAGTAGAACAAAATACTTGTACAAGTTATGGGCCTATAAATAGCAATAACACAAACGAATTAAATGATTTTTATATTTGCTGAAAATTCGCACTCATACGATATGTAAACTTTCTTATTTCTATGAAATTTAGGAAAAAAGAAATTAATTATGTAATATCTCTTAAACTTTTAAATTTTTCTCGGATTCTTTTGTTATTTATCAGCTAACGTCTTATTTTAAATAGCAACAGACTTAGAGTGTCACCCAAAATACCGATAAATTTTAATTTTAATATAATAATTAGCTTGAAGTAAATTGTTAGAAAATGAGTGGTAAAAGTAGCACTCAATATATTTTATCTGCAAGAAGCCTTTGGGAAGTATTTTACATAAAACTATTTTCATTAAAGATGAACTTGAGAGAAATCTGTTACACATAGTTTGTTTAAGGTATCCGACTACGTTCGGAACCGTGATTTTGCAAAAGCGTGTAAATGGATAATATTTATGATATTTAGTGGCACTTAGATTAGAATACATGTATACAATTGTTTTAAGGACGTTATGACAAAAAAATTATTTAAAAACAATATTTTGGCAAAAAATTAACTTAGAATTATCTTTTTTCTAAATGTTCTCCTTTTGTAAAAAATGTTTCTATTGTATTAATACTTTGTCTGCATATAGCTCAGATCTCTCTACAGAGGCCCAACTTGAATTATTGAAATATATAACTTAGAAGTGGGTTTATCCATGTTTTACGAAAACAAAAGGGAGGAACTTTAAGAAAATACCCCGATAACTATTTCAAATGGTTGTAACTCTGAAAATAATTTGTATTTTTCAAAAATCATAGTTGAGCCTCTGTACAGAGGTCTGAACTATATGCAAGCGAAATATTAATACAATAGAAGCATTTTTTACAAAAGGGGAACATTTGGAAAAAAGGTTATTCTAAGTCAATGTTTTGCCAAAATATTGTATTTAAATAAATTTTTTTTGTCATAATGTCCTTAAAACAATTTCATACATGTATTCTAATCTAAGTGACACTAAATATCATGAAAACTATTCATTTATGCGCTTTTTTAAAATCATGGTTTCGAACGTAGTCGGATACCTTAATTGATTTTAGAACATCGCCGAGATATATAGCAATCAGGTTTGCTATTGAAAAAGAAATGAGGTTGAATCGGAGATAATGCAGTTGTGAATCAGGATGTTGAGATTGTAATGGTAAATGTGGGGTTGAGATTGTTATGACAAGTGTGGGGGTTAAGATTGCAATTGTACAGTGTCTGGATATTTGTTGGAATTGGCATGTTAGATTAAAACTCGTGGATTTATGTTAGATAGAAGTGAGTGTTTCCTGTTTTTTAACTCTCCTTCCGACGCAACTGGCCAATGAGGCCGGCAAAACAGCTTTTTAAATGGCCCTCCTACACCCGGCGGCAGAGCGGGACGCTCGCCCTCCCCAACAGGTCTGTTTCTTGATAGTGGAAGCACGCCACAGTCCGGTCTTCCATCATCCCTCACCTGGCTTACCTAAAATCCTCCTAGGGGTTGTGAGGACGAGTGCGCTTGACTGTGTCATAACTTCGAAGGGGAGTTTTTAAAAAGTATTTTTGTTGCACAACCATTTCTTTTACTCAAAATAAGTCTATTCTGTGATTTCTTTCAATATATTTCGATGATGATCCCGCATCTAAAAAGACATTATTCTGTTCGTGTTTCCAGATTTTGTTTTCTTTTATGATATTTTGTTAGTCCAACCTTCATTTTCATTTTGTGTCCAATTAGAGTAATTTTGGTTATTTTAGTTTAAGCTTCATTTTGTTCATTAAAATGGTCTTTTGTAGTACAATTTTGTTTATTTGCTTTTCTTAGACATTACACAAGGCAGTCCTACCAGTGTTTTGAATTAAAATTGATTAGGGAGGAGGTCAAAATATATAAATGGTCTCTCAGGTCCGGTGCGCCTGAATCTGTTCATTCAGGCGTAAGCCAAGCTAAGATTTAACTCCCCATTAACGACAATGGTCGTAACTTTGAACCTCGGTAAAATTACGAGGACGACACTTGAACTGACACGCACCTCTCCAAAGTACCATTCCACATCAACGGCATTACTTTGAGCCTCAACATAGTTAACGTGCAGCAGCCCTGATACACCGTAGATCTTCGAAGGCACTGAGGCTGGAACTCATGACGCGCCAACCACGTGTTCGTGACTTCAATCAGTAGGCTACCGATGTCACTTTGTTATATTGGAAATCATTTGACTGTGAGTGAAAACATTCAATGTCAGTTAAGTGAGTCTATAAATAACTATGGGCTGATATTTGTATTGCTTTTACTAAGCACTAACCAATAAAGTATTAGTATAACAAGATTTTGAGATGTAATAAAAGTTGAATTTTATAATGTATCTGGCTAATCTATTTACCTCAAAAAAACACTTGATATCTTTTCATGGTAATTTCCATGTGAAAATTATGATATATTTGTAAAATAAATTTGTAGAAAGAGTTTTTTTCATTTTATCATATGTATTTTACTTTTGGGTCTCAACAAACAGAATGTGCGCGCGTGTTGCGTTTTCATTTCTTAAGATTTAAAGATGAATAGCGAAAATTGGGAAATGAATTAACTTCGTTCAGAAGATGGCAGCTATAGTCCTCCCCCTTTTTTGGGGGATTCAAATGCTTTATTGGAAAAATAAAATTATTTTATAAATCTAGAAGATAAAGCCTTTTTTTAAAAAAGTTGTTTCACTATTAATAATTTTAATAGTTTAACGACACATATAATGGTCCTTTGCTTTT
>BMAV01020181.1:0-74861 GCA_019973955.1 Trichonephila inaurata madagascariensis
TCCCAATTTTCTTTGGTTCAAAGAAAAAGGGGGAAAAATTTTTTTAAACCCCCTTTCCTAGTCCCAACTTTTGAGGGTCGTTTTTTCACAAAATTTTTTGTAGGGGATTCTACCCGCGAAAGGAACATACCACAGGGCCGGCCTAGTAGTTTTGCCCCCCCGGGACAAAAAATAGAAAAAAGGCGCCCCCTTCTCAAAAAGAAAAAAACTTTATAATTGGCGGTTGTTCACATAGATATACACACCTATGAAACTAGAATATTTTTTTCGAACAAAAAAGCAGCATAACAATTATGTATATTATTTTAATTTCTTAAGAAATACAAAATACACTGGTGTGCAAAACTTAAGCAACATGGGTTTATTGCCATAATTTACGAAAAATCATCTGAAAACATGAAATTTGAAATGAGGGGGGGTTTTTGTACGAAAAGGATGACGAAAGCATCGGCGCTGAAAAAAAAAAAGAACGGTAGGAATCAAACAAAAAAAGCTTTATTAAACCCCGTAGGACTCTGATTGTCTATCCAACAGGAAGAACAAAAGAGATGTTCCAATATGGTATATGCCCCCCTTACTACAATGGTTTTTTTTGCACCTCCCATACTCAGAACCAGCTGGTCCATTTCTTAGGTGGGTGCCCATTCCTCAATCAACATCTGGGTTGGGGTTTTTCTCGGATGAGGGAGCGGGTATACTCTCCCCAAAGCACCCCACATGTTCGATGGGATTTAAATCTGGGGAAACTGGCAAACCATTCGGTATATTTTCCCCCAGCAGCTCCTCAACAGAAAAGAGTGGGGATGTGGCGTGCATTTATCCATAAAGATGAAGTTGGGCCAAGGCCCTGGGGAAAAAAATGGGAAGAACCTCCTCCAATAGGATCCCCGGTTACAGCCCCTCTGCGAAAATGGGAAGCTCAGTTCCCCCGTTCAGCAAAAGCCACGCAAAAAAAGAACCCCAACCACCGAAAATTTGGCTTTTTTTGATGTTACGGGGATAAAACCCGGGGTCCCGATCCCCCCAAATAAAAAGGGCGTTAAAAAATCGCTTCTGGTCTGAACCGACTCTCACCCCGTAAAGAGAACACGACCCCATTGACCCAGTTGTCCATTTTTTGTGCTCTCTGTCCCGAAACGGTGGTTTCGGTGGCCATTTTTTAAACGGGGGGGCAGCGTTCAGGACGGGGTGAACGGGCCCCCTTTTTAAGGCGTCTGGCCACAGTAAACCGCTACCCCCTTGTCGACCTGTTGCTGACAGAGTTTCGGGACAAGGGGGGCTTGCTGACCAAGTTTTTTTCCCCGCCTGCAGGATGATATATCGTCCCCCTTTCGGTTGTGTCCTGGGGCGGCCACCCCAAACCCTTTTCCCAACAGCGGGACCTGGGGTTTTGGGAAACGTTTTCCAAGCGCGCGAAACGACATTTTTTGTTGATTCCGAACTCTGCAGCTACCCCGGTACAGTACCCCCCCCTCCTCCAGTTTTCCCGGGATAAATTTCTTCCACGTTTTGAAGTCATCCAGATGATTTCTTCTAGCCATATTTCACGAACTGACTCACTGGCCCCCTTTGCAGAGAATATGGTGAATTGGGGCCTCCTCCCCATTTCATTTTTCCCGTTGAGCAGCGCGGGGAACATCACGCGTTTTGCGTACGCTCCATCCCTTTCCGGACGTTTTTTTCCCGGTTTTTTGCATACGCATGACGTTTCTCCGATTTTACGTGTTCCCCATTTGTTTCCCCGGACCCCCTTTTTTTAAATTTTGGCTATCTGCTAAATTTTTTTACATTGTTCCCCAAGTTTTCCCACCAGTGTAATTGAAATTAAGAACACAATTCCCCGTTAATTTTTGGGAAACGAGTGAAGGGGAAAAGGGAAGGAATCCCCCTTTTTCCAGCGGGGAATTTCTTCGAAAAAAAAATTTTACTGATGGTGGGGATCAAAAACCCTCTATTTTTTAACTTATAGTAACTGCTCAGACAAAAATTGGAAACATCGGGGCTCTACTCATTTCTCTACTAAAAACTCTTAAATCCCTGACCCATTTTTGGGTAGCGACACCGGGCATGGTATGGGGGAAAGGAATGTCCTTTTTGACCCCACTCCGGGCCGCTGAGAAAGTTTCTATAGAAAGATGAGAAAAAATATCAAATTTTTATGATTTAATATGTACTCCCGCCTCGAACCCTTCCGTTTCAACAGAAAAAAAAAACTGGCATTAAACATTTCAGATTTTCAAAAAAAAGGAAATAGGGTACGTTAAATAAAAATACCAAATTCCCAAAAATTTTTTTTTGGAAAAAAATATATAAAATTTTTATGTAACAAAAATATATATATATACAGTGGGGGGGCACACAAAGGGGGCCACGCCCCCCCAAAACACTTGATTTTTTTTCCCATTGTTTATTTCAATATAATACGTAAAGTTTAAATTAAAAAAATTTTTTTTTGATTAATTTTATTAATTAATGCTAATTATTTATTCAATAATTTTTTACCTGTTTTGCCCGAAAATCGACAAAATCAAAAAAATGATACAAGAATGGGAACTTTCAACCCCGGGCCCCCCTTTAAAAATTTTGTGTGCGCTACTGTTTTTATATATTTCTGAGGATTTTCTACAGTCAACCCGACCGCATTTTACATTCTATCCAAGTTAAAGATACGTGTATATTATTCTATTTCTACCGGCATTCATCACACGAAGCGAGCTTTCCAATTCAAAATCGCTTCATCCTCTGAGGGGAAGTCAGGGACCTTGCCTGTTTCGCTTTCTCTCTGTTACGTCATCGAAGTAGGTCAAATACTGCATTTCTAATTTGACTTTTATGAAGAAAGATCAATAATTATTTCTTCGGCGTCGTGTGATTCGGTTTGGCGTGGTTAGTGAAAGCAACAAGTTCGATAACCTTTGAATTGTATTATCTAAGAAGAAACTTTTGTTTTTGTTTGATAATACTTTGACATTTATGGTCTGGATTGGTTTGCAAATATGTAATCAAGATTTCCTCAGGGCTTAGAAAATGCAATTGAGATATTTAAATTATATTTTCTTGCGTAGTTGTATGGATATATATTGCAGGTTTTATGCTTTTGTATCGTGAGTAGTCCATTTCAATTAACTCTTAGAAAGTGTGTTATATATATAGAGAGAGAGAAATTAAGATTGTTTCCACAAGTAAATCAAAATAAAATCTGATAACGCGAATTAACAGGAATTGTATAAGTTTTGTCAGTTTATTTAATATTAAAATTTAATGTTAGCTTTAATTGTAAGTATGAAACTTAATCAGCGAATGTGAAAAAGAATCAGTTGAAGAGGAATAAACAAAAATAACACTTTTATAATTTTTCTATTCGAGTTTTTTCAAACTAAGTACTATAAAAATTGTTATTCTATTTCAAACGCAGAAATTTAGAAGTTTTGTAGCTGTTCTTTGACGTAAAAGAATAAAAAAATTGGTTCATGATTTTTTAAAAGCTTTTTTTAGATGTTCTTTTAAATTATAGAATAAAAACTCTGAGATGCCAATTAGAAAATTACATTAGAATTAATTTTCTTCGCAAACTTGATATGTTTAAGTGTATGGTAACATAAATAAAATGAATTAATACTGGAAACGGTTTATGGGATGAAAGTTAAATTGATGGGCGACAAAAATCAAAAATTTATTACACATGGCATAAATAATGAGTTCACACTATAAGCAGAGGCGTAGCTACCGGTGTATCAATGATACGGGTCTTTCACGCTTCATAGGTTCCAAAATGTTATGAAGCCCGAGAGAGAGTGAGTGAATAGTGACTATAAGTCAGCGGTTCTCAAACTGTGGGGCACGCCCCTCTAGGGGGGGTGATAACCCTACGCGGGGGTGCGAGTGTATTGAAAAGTCGAAAATTAAAGATTTTTAAAAAATTACTTTACTGAAAAGAAGCAAAAGAAAATAAAATTAGAAAGGAAAAGTAATATATAATGTCCTATTACTTAAAAGAAACTTGCTTAAAATATCGAAAACTTAAAAGGTACATATACAAAGTGTAATATACTCATCTTGATAGTTTGTATGATTTAAAATTAAGGATGTATTGTAGCTTTAGTTTCAAAGCACATTATTATTGCATTCAACACATTGCTATTGTATGGGGGATACAATTATGATTAAAAATTGGGCCGAAATGTTGAAAGTTTGGAGAAGTTCCGCTATACGTGAAATAAACTTTTTTAACATGCTTTTATATAAGTTTTATTTGTATCTAACGGAATCTTTGAACCAATTTTTACCCACTTTAAAAGTTCAGCTTTATTCGAAATTTTGCACTCTTGTCAAGGACCGATAACAATACAATGATTTCACAATTTTGTTCCATTGACCTGATCAGGATCATCAGGAATAACGATTTCCAGATTTGGCGTCTAATTCTATGTACCACTTCCAGATTTGGCGACTTATTGCATATACCATTTTCAGGTTTGGCGACTAATTCCGTATACCATTTCAAGATTTGGCAACTAATTCCAGATTTAGGACCTAAAAGATTAAGGTGCAACTCTAAGAGAGCGCGAATACGCTTGTGGTTAATACAAATAACCTCAAACAAAGAAAAGTGCTCTTTATGTGACAAAGGGGAGGGTGGGTGTGTCAGCAATTTCTTACCATATTATAACAATTGTCTAGTTTTTCTGAAAATGGAAATAAAAAAAGTTTCGTGCATGTGAAAAAAAATTTATGTTCTAACTGCTAAATATTTTTTTATTTTTATAAAGCAATATGCTTAGAAGTGACGATACGAATTAACATTATAGCAATACGTTTAAAAGGTGATAATACGATTGACATTTAGTATTTCTTTTTAACACACTTTTATTAGTTTGACCTGTATCTATAGAGACGGAATCTTTGAAATATAATGATACAGGACTCATCAGAGGCCCCGTAAACGGAGAGAATAAATACCCTTCAGACCCGTTAATTAATATCCATTGAAGAGCAAAACTAATTCCAGCAACCACGTAATTCCGGCTCCAAAACTCAAGGATAAATTCAACCATGAATAAATGATAGTTTAAAAAACTAAAAAAAAACACGCTTTTATAGTGTGAATTGAACTAAAAAGTAAAAAAAATAATTCTTAACATTAGAATAAAATGATTATAACGGGAAAATGAATGTCATTGGGGTAAAAGCGTAGGGTACTGTATATATTAATGGTTATAATTTCTTACTAGTTCTATTCCGAAATGTTGAGTTGGTATAAAAAGTAGTACAAAGCATCCACGCTTTTACCCTAATGACATTCATTTTCCCGTTAATCATTTTATTCTAATGTTAAGAATTATTTTTTTACTTTTTAGTTCGATTCACACTATAAAAGCGTGTTTTTTAGTTCTTTTTTAAACAATAATTTATTCAGTTGTTAAACCTCAACCACAGTCGCTATAAATAGAACAAATTAAAACAGCAGCAGAACTCTCAATAGAAAGAACCGCCTCTCAAAAGCAGAGAATGGCTGACAATACAACTCTATCCCTAATCGCATACTTGAATCAAAATTCATTTTATTCCATGGAAGAGCCGGTTCGAACTAACCAGACCTTTTCACTAAGAACGGTGAACTCCCAACAAAAAGCTCCTATTGTACATGGAAATCTTAAAAGAAAATCTCTTCACCGGAGACGCTGAATTTTGTATAAGTGAGGCCATTGAAAGTGTGCTTCAATATTGTGACGCAGCATGAAATATAACAATCTTAGTTCCCTTTTCGCTCTATTTCCACTTTTTGCATAGCGTGCATTTCGATTGGGAAGAATTTCCGAGTGTCGCTTCGTTACCCCTGTTATTTTGCTGATATTGGTATGTCGTCTTATTGATGCAGATGTCTTGCAGGAACCGTGCTCATTTGTCACGTTGCATGGTACTCATGTTAATTTGTTCAGCTATCTCGTAAAAGCAGCCACCCTACTTTGAAAGTGGTAAGTGTTAAAATAAATTTCCTTTTCACAGCATTTTCGTGATTCCCATTAACTTGTAACGCTAATATTCTGATTTTGGTCTACATTCTGACTTTCCTCCTCAAGGTTTTTAAGGGAAAGTTTTAGATATTTTTTTCGTTGTTTTATGGCGATTGCCTGATAGTTTGTATGGGTTAACATTATGAATATGCTTGTTGTTTAGATCAGTTAAACGTATATCTGCATAAATTTATATATATATATGATGCGTGCTGTTACTTATGTTTAAGTGGCACACACAAAAGTACACTACAAGGGGTTCCAGAGGTCGAAGTCCAACATTTTGGTATGCTCCAATACGCCGCCCAACATATTCTTTTGATTTTGTAGATTTTCCGGAACAAAAAGAATACAAAATTAATTATTGAATAAATAATTAGCATTAATTAATAAAATTAATTCTTAATTACAAATACATAATTAAATTTTATGTAATATATAGGTTAATAACCAATCGAAATATAAAATCAAGGGCTATGGGGGGTGTCCGGACCTCTAGGACACCCCTCTTGTGTCTTATACTCACTTACATGTTACGTTTTCAATGCAGCTTGAGTGACGGATTTCATAATAGTTGACTAAAAACTAGACAAGTTTAAAAATTAAATAATTTTTTTTAAACTAAGTTAATTGCATTTTGATTTGTATTGCTGCATGTTTATGTTTGTAGTTTTGTTCAAATTATCTTTTAATCTTTTTAAGGGTATTTAGTATATTTAAAAGGCCATTTAAGATTGACTTAATTTTGCTTATATTTTTAAATAGGAGGAGAAAATATATTAGGGATATAATATTATATATAAATAATATTACAATATATGTGAAACTTCATAGCTATGAACTGTAAAACTTGTTTTGCATTCTTAAGTTTTTTCGTATGTTTATAATACATTTTTTAAAGTGTCCAAGTATTTTTTTTTTTTTTTTTAATTTTTATTAAAGGGGTAGTATTTTTGTTTTAAATTTTTGATAAATTGATTATTTTAAAGGAATAAATCCAGGTATTTTTAAAGATATATATGTGAAGATGATCCTAAGGCTATATTTTTCCTTCGCGTTCTAAAGAAGTAATATTAATGCATTATATTTCGTGCTGCCAGAATAATTTAAAATTTTCTATAATGCATGTTCTCTTCCTTTATTATCGTCAGTTTTCTGTATGCTTTGTTTTAATAAATCAGCCCACTTCACCTTTTTTAATGAAATTCAATGCGACCAAATATTCGCTGGCTTCTTTCCAGATTTTCCCTCCGTTGGTGTTCAGAGAAACACTCCGGCAGCTAACTTACAATCCTTATGAAGGCCTTCATAGATGGCGTAAGTGATCCCTGCCCCAATTTTCGAAGGTCGGGAAAAATTAAGAATGTCGCTGCATTTTTAGCGATTTTCATACGCTGTGGATCACCTGCCATTGTTTTTAGGGGAAGGTACCCAAAGCTATCACAAAATTAGCAGGGCAGCGGGGACGGCCCTGCGCTGTTTTTGGCAGAAGTGATTCAACTGCAGAAACGGCTAAATTATCATTCCTAGAATACTTCACTTGGGTAAAAGAACCCGTTTCTGCATATATATATATATATATATATAAACTTTACATTTTACTTTAAATAATGTTAAATTCTATGAAATGAATATTTATAACTGGCTTTATTTCACAATATCTATTAATCAATGGCGTTGTTTGGGTTCAAGAAATTTTTACATCAGTAGGATAAAAGTATTGTGTCTTTTAAAAGGAATTCATTGCTATTTTACTTATTTATTTTATATTTACTTTTATTTTATTTGTTGAAATGATTTGTTTTTAAGAGATAAATACGTTTTCCATGGCGGTAATGATCAGAACAAAACTTGATTCTTCGTGGAGAAGCTGAATTTGGTCCCGGTTCATAAACAGCTTACCTTATGTAGTATATAGCCATATATATATATAAATATATATATATATAGAAAAAAAAAATAAGGAAACAATTCATACAGTTCGTAACATTCGTCTTCAGAGACTATTTTCCTGGGATCTAAAATACTTTTCCTGCTTGTTTAAGCTTGTGCTTTCTGTTCCGTTTTAGAACCTGTGGTGTTCATCTTGTTTAATTAGTTTTAACTTATCGTGACTATTCAGAGGTTTTCACAATGGCTATTATTGCCAACTTTTGAAGTAACCTGGTTAAAGGGATTTGTTATCATTAATCCGGCATATAGCGATGCCTCAACGTAAAAAAGTAGATCCGTATTTAGGGGTGCGCGTTATACGCCGGGTATAAAAATGATGGCTTAAAAATAAATAAAAAAAGATTGTCATATAAAAATAAGATTTCTACACATGCATTTAATTTCTTTTTGTACACGTTTTTTCACCTAACATTCACATATTCCGTTGTGTTTTATTTTTGCTTTGAATAATTTAGTGATATACACATCTAAAGGCTGAACTAATGACGTTCATTCGTCTGGGATAACAGCCACCTCTATGTTGCACTCAGTTAGCAATTTTTTCGTATTATCCGTTCGATGAGATTTGAACATGTCCCTAAATAAAAGACTTTCTAGATTCTTTAAGGCTGTTTCAGTATGTTGAGTAGGTTGAAATCCTCAGATATTTTTCAGATGTAAAAGTACTCACCGCTTAAAATTAAGCCGCATTTCTGGCTTCACTATCCTGTAGATAAATCAATACTACATACAGTAGCGCACACAGGAATTTTCAAGTGGGGGTCGGGGTTGAGATTTCACCATTCTTTGTATCATGCTATTTTTTGATTTTGTCGATTTTCACGGGAACAAAACAGTGAGCTGCGTGGAATAAATAATTAGCGGTAATTAATAAAATTAATGCATTAATAAGCAATATTTAATTAAATTTTACGTATTATATACTTAGAAGGTATAACAATCGGAAAAAAAGAGGAGGGTCGCCCCAGATATATATCTTTGATACTATAATATAAACAAATGCATGAATTATAATGTCACCACGCACTGGTTTGGGGCTTCTGTCAATATTGCTCACGTTTAAGCATTTTTGGCGCCGCGGCGGCGGACGTGCGAGCCGCTGCGGACGGTCGACGGGCTTTTTGCGGCACTGAAAGGGGACGTCGGGTTTGTGATTTTAGGTTAATGAGCTTTGGTTTTGGCAGTTTTAATTTATTTTGCTGTTTTGAATCTTGGCTTTAGAGCTAAGTTTTGAATTGCGAATATAATGCCCAAAGTTTTAACGCATGAAATAAAAGTTGGCTGGCCGGCTTTGCGTGAGGCTCAAGCTTGGCCAAAATTAAGTAGGAAATAATTTAATGTTCCTTGGGCGGCTCAGTACTATTTACCGATACCGGTTCACCGCCTGGGGGTTGGAGACCACTGCTTTAAGGCTGGATGCTTTTGTAAAATTTTCTTATTCACAATTTTACACAATTTTCGTCCTTCCATCCTTTCTCGTGCACATGAATAAAAACACCTTTCGAGAATCTGATTTCCGCATCAAATTTCTTCTAAAAACAAGAAATATATATATAAAAATTTAATGTAAATTCCTACTTTGTTCGAAGAAACGTACAGGCGCCATCTGTTGCAGTTAATTATAACTACAAGGGAAATAACGCAGAATAAATTTAAAATTAAAAAATAAAATTTAATGAATAAATTAATGTTTGAAAAACTGTATTAAAAATCAAGTGTTATCCACTACAAGTTTAAAAAAAATTATTTGATCTTGATTGGATGAATAGAAATTATTTTATTAACGATTGAAAATTCCAAGAGAAATAAATATATAGAGAGTGTGAGTAGGAATTGAATAACCATGGATTTTAATATACTGTCCGGATAAGCAGATGAGCACCTCGGGGAATTGAGATTTTTCTTGACCTGTTGTTTTTATAAGAACCGTTTTTGTCAAAAGGTGAAAGCATTGCCAGGGACATCTTAAGACTTCTTGAGGCCCTCGGTTCCTACACAAATGCAACCCTTGGCCCCAACATAAATGAAGGCCCTGTGCTCCTATGCAAATGTAGGTCCTGAGCCCCTACACAAATGCAGGCCCTGGGCTTCTATGCAAAAGAAGGCCCTGGGACCCTACGCAAAGAGGCCCTGGGACTAAGCAGACCCTGAGATTTTCACGCAAAGAGGCCCTGGGACCCTACACAAAAGTAGGCCCCGGGCTCCTACACAAAAGTAGGCCTTGAGGCCCGTACGCAAATGTAGGCCCCACATACGACCCTTAAAAGTAGATAATGCAGGTACGTTTTCACAATGCACTATTTATACTAACGGTACATTGATAACAAATAAATGTGCATGGTTTACAATCGCGCAAACCGGCTCGACCTATTCATATACGACGGTCATCACATATACCTCTAGTTGACATATAGTCCGAAATTCCCAGTTTTTCAAAGAATACAACTGGAAAAAACATTTGGCCGTTGAAATTATTCGAATCATTATCTTATCAAGGCTGATTCGAGAACGAGATGAGGCCCTCATTGTGGTGGAGGCTTGGGCCCAGTTGGCCCATGCCTTAAGACGTCCCTGAGTATTGCACGTGTACATTTTAGTTTTGTTCGTATAGAACAGGGTTCGCGTTATACGGCGAATGCATCTAAAAATTAAAAATGAAGTCTTAATGTATAGAGCGCGTTGTGCGCTGGAATAAACGATACTTCTTTTCTTAATGAATACTTACGTGAATTTACCATCTAAAACTATGTTACTTTATGAAATTTCAGTAAAAAAAAAATTTCAAAGTTTTATTATGTTATAATGAAAGATTTAGAGTAACCACGATCTTGAAATGATTGTAGAATGATTTCGGTGTGATATTCAAAACCAGTTAACTCAACACTACAAAACATATTTTATACTAAGAAACACTCAATGCCGGATGACTCATTAGGCGGAGTAGCCGATTGCCTATGGGCCCCACGCTTTTTAGGGGGCCCAGAAATTGAGAAAACCAAATATTTAGATTTTTTTGTTGTTGCAAGAGTTAGTTTTTTACTACAGATTCTAATAAATAATTTTTGTTTGGCTATATTTTTTTAATGTGCTGATAATTTTTTTTTTATTTGTGCAATGAAATGTATTCCTAAAATGTGTGTAATAAAATTATTAGGCTACAGGACCCCGAGAATTCGACTGCCTAGGGGTCTCCATGTCGTTTAATCCATCGTTTGAAACGGAGGTGTCGTCTAGAAACGCCAATGCATTATTTAATCCAGCGTTTCTCAAATTGTGGGGCGCGCCTTCCCAAACGGGGTGTGATAGCTCTACGAGGAGGCACGAGCATATTGAAAAATCGAAAACAAAAGATTATTAAAAAATTTATTAGAAAGTAAACAAAAAATAAATTCTGACACAATAAAACAAAAATTAACATTTGCCCTGATATAATACATTTATAAATGTATCATTACTGTTTAATGTGTATTTTATAAGTAATTTAACAATACTAAATTAAGAACAAGTTTAATAATTACAGGTGATCCCATGGGTTTGTCATATATGAAATTATATACAAATATTAACACTTATCTAAATCATTTGAATTAATCCCTAAACCGCCGATTAAAAGTTACGCGATTCGCTTCACAATGCCACCAATGGGGGAGGGGAAGAATAAATAAAGAAATCCTCTGATATAAGTAAATCCTTCGCAGACATTGCCAAGGTCCTTTTATTGCATTCCAAAACCTTCGGAATAATTTTATGGATAGCAGTGCCCAGAAAAGATCGTACTTCGGAAAAACGTATGTATACATTCAGGGCAATTAACGCTTTGGCTAAGCGAGACGTTTATATACGCCGTTGGTACTTAATAAAAAGTTGTATTGCAGCTTTAGTGTCAAAGTATAGTATTATTGAATTCAATACTTTGTTATTTGTATGGATGGGGGTGCGATGAAAATTATGGTTCTATATTGGGTCGCAAATATTGAAAGTTTGAGAAGCACTGATTTAAACCAAAATGAATATTTGATTTGCGCGTCAAGCTAACGTCTTTTCAATAAAAACATATAAACCTCAGATATGTGACAGAGAAATGTTAACACGCTAATTTCAGATCAAATTAAATGAATAATAATAATAATAAAAAAGCAAACATGAATCCGTGTGAAAAGATTCTTTTCCGTTTGTTTCCTTAGAGATTCTGCCGCACGTGTTGCCTATGAATACAAAGACCTCTCCATCAACCGTAATCAGAAGAAATCCGGCATGATGATAGGCAATAAATGTCAGTGGGATATCGGATGGAGCAAACGAGTTGTTCTGTGTTGGCTCCGGTAATAATTACAACGAAGATAATAAGAACACCCTTTCGTCAACATTGAGGAAGTAGTAAAACTTCTCTCTGATGTTGGGTGCAGCGAAGGGATCGTCATCATCTTTCTGACCGACTTTTCTTGAAGACAAAGGAATTTTTATTTCTATCATCGGTACTTTCTCGAGAGGAAAGTGGTTTGCCCTATTTGGGTTCGTGACCTATCGAAGGGAACAGCTGTTGTGAAAAATAAACTCATGATGAATTCGTTTGGCCTCGGGTATGTATCGTCGTTAATCAAAACGTTCGAATTCGAACCTCTTTTTGGAATTGTTGTGATCAGTCAAGGGTTGAAATCACTTTTTTCCCTCCCAGAGTTTCCTTCTTTTATATTAAGGTTTTTATAGTTGATTGAAAAATATTATCATATATATATAGTTCTCGAAATTGTATTACGGGACATCATGCCCTTTATTTGAATTTAAAGGAAAATGTTTAAAATAAATTACGTAAAAAGAGGTATTTTCTGTAAACAGCTGCGAAAATAGCTAATTTTTTTATTTTATTATTGCTTTTGCAAAATTCAATCATACAATTCTTGCTAAAATAATATACTTTGATTTAAATACAGTTATAGCATATTTTTAAAAGCTTTACAAAAGTAAATACATTTTCTCAAGTTGTATATTGATTTAATTATTGATATATTCTTACTATTGCTAGAAATGCTAAAATTTCGGCTTATCTACACATAGATATAATTATTTTATACTAATTGATTTATTTAATGAAAAGGAACACACACACACATATAAAAACGAATAGAAAAAAGTACATTTTCTCAATCATTCAAAATTGTCTTTCGTATCCAAAAATACAAGTAATTAGTGACTTTATTTATTTATTGATAGATAATTTTAAAATGTGATTTTTGATTTAAAAAGTGATTGGAATATACATCAATAAAGCTAGGAATAATTAACAAATGGATTTATGTTTCATTTCCAAACTATTATTATTTACACACACAGTCCATTTAAATATATATTAAAGAAAAATTTTCTTTTAAAGAAAATATTTTTTTTTGTTAAGTTCATTGTATTTAAAGACAAATCTTTTTTAAATTCAGTAATCTGTGTGAAATTTGTTTACGCCTCACTGAATTGACAGCAAAAAAGTCATGACATTGATATTGACAAGTCTGAATGAGTTTATTAATGCGTGAGAAAATATGTTTAAACTGTATACACGATAGAAAACGGTCTTTTTCTAATTTCCTACTACTTTTCTCATTCAGATTATAGCTGTTGTAGGTGAAGATTAATTCATTTTTTGTTGAATTATGTCACTTAAAACAGATATTATTTCGTAATATGGTTATTATCTTTGATTGTTTTAAGTCATCGAACCATTTATAATCTTGTATGGCATTTAAAACTCGGCTGAAACTATTAAATTTATTAAAAGTAATTTAGGTCAAAGTATTGAATTTACTGAATAACTCTTGAAAAGGTGTTCTTTGTGAGAAATATTTACATAACATTTGTTTTTAATTGTCTTATTTTCCTACGATTGTAATCTTTTTCTCCATTTCATTATTGAAATATCGATAATAAACAATTTTTTGGCCATCGCGATGATGTTTAAATATTAACTAACGAGTTATTCAATAAAAATATGAAACAATATTTTTTTTAAAACTTACCATTTGTATTAGAAATCGCGAATGCTTATTAAAAGAAATTAATTAATTACACTAAATTAAACTTTGAAAATATACACTTGAAAAATATATCAATTATTTAATTTCGTGAAATAACTGTAAAATTTATCATTTTTTTTTCATTCAAAACATTCAACAAGGAACTCTTACAAGAAAACCAATTATAGAGTTGCTAAGTCGAAAAGCTGTTTATATTACTTAAATAAATATTTTCATATCCATGCTCTCTCTATATAGTATCACATTATTTTAATTTTCAAATGTTTTTTATTTTATATATTCTATTTACTTACTTTATCGGAATGTATACTGATTACATTGCACCTGTTTCAATTCACTTTCGAATGCAAACAGTTTCATTCTATGCCTACATAGTAGTAAGATGAGAACTCGAACTATATTTTTATGCAAAAAATTATTATTTTTCTCTTTTGAAGTATCATTGCTCTTCGATTTATGTTTATTTTGCATGATATTGTTTATAAACATAAGTAACATCATTCTACTTCTGTACAATTTTTTTTGTGTGTAAGCATGAAGCTTAAGGTATCCGACTACGTTTGGAACCGTGATTTTAAAAAAGCTCATAAATGAATAATTTTCATGATATTTAGTGTCACTTAGATTAGAATACATGTATAAAATTGTTTTAAGGATTTGACGTCTTCGTTGGGGTAAACCCCCCCATCTATTCGCGGGTTTTTTCCCAAAACGACGTTGGGTGCAAGGACGTGGCCATGGGGTATTGTTTATTTTCGGCCTCGGACAAACGCGACATCGAGTCGGGAAATTTTCAAAACCAAGGGGTTTGGTGACAATAGGTTGACGTATAGGCGAAGCCTGTATGAAAATCGGTGCCAAAAAGGGGGAAAAACCCAGGGGGGGATGAATGGGAGTTTCAGAATTTGGGAAAGGGGAATTTTGGCCCCCCAGATTCCGACAGACGAGGAATGTGTTTGTGTTTGCCGAAAAATAAAATGTCCCCGGGACGAGGGCGACCTTTTTGGCCTGCCTGGGGAAGACGAGGGGCGGTTGGGGACCCGCCCTTGTTTAAAAAAGGGGTTATTTGAGGAGAAAGGGACGGAGGGGAAAAAACCTGGGAAAGGCTCTGGGGGAGACAGATGGACCCGATGGGAAACAAGAGATAGAGCCCTGAAGTGAAAAGAGGAAGCCCGGAGGGGGAAACGGAGGGACCCCGGGAAAAAGGGTTTGGGGATGCCTTTAAAATGGGAAAACCCCCGAAAAATAAACGGTCCGCCCGGGTTAATTTATTGGCTTTTAGTAAATAGAAGCAAAAAAATTTGCTTTAATTTTTTGAAATGAGGCTGTGACAAATTTTCTTGTTTGCAAACCACGACACTTACAAGGACACAAAAATTATAAAAAAATTATTAAAATAAAATTTTGAAAAGAAACAGAATCGTTTTTCCAAATGTTCTCCGGAAAAATGTTTTTGAAAAATTTTTTGCTTATAATAAACTTTTACAGAGGTAACTATGATTTTTTGAAAATTTTAAATTTTAAAAGGTTCAACCCATTTAAATAATTTCGGTTTTTTAAAAAATTTCCCCCAAAAATATGTATAAACTATTTTAAGTTATATTTTCAAAATTTCTTGATTTCAGAGGGCTGAGCTTTAAGGAAAATATTATTATAATGAAATTTTTCACAAAGGAGAATATTTTTAAAAAAGGGTCATTCAGTTTATTTTTTCAAAAAAGACTTGAATATTTTTTTTTTGTAATACTATTTTTTTAAAACAATTTTTTATTTAAAATTTTAATTTTAAAAGAAAATAAATATCTAAAAGTTTTCCATTTTGTATTTTAATATTGGGGCAAAAGTCCAATCCAAAAATCTCAAGCCCAAAAAAGAAAAAAACTCAAACGGAGGGCGTGGTTTTTGGGGGGGAAATAAATTTTGAAAAAAAAGAATTTAGATTTTTTTATTTTCAGGTGGTTTTTACAGGGTGAAAAACAAAACCCCCAAAAAAATGCAAAGCAACCCGCATAACACTTATTGAAGGCAGAAGGTATGAAACAGCAGTTGCAGAATATAACAATAAATAAAATAGTTAATAAGGTGTATTGTTACCTCTTTCAGATAAACAGTCCGTGATTTCATACTGGAAACGGGGAAAAGGGATTTATGAGTTCCTGTAGAAATTAATCCCATTCGTTCAGCAATTCTGTTTTCAGGCCTTGGATTGTTCTCGGAGGGGTGTTTCGCGCCAGGGCGTCCCAGACATACTCCATGGGGATGAGGTCTGGAGATCTAACTTGCCAATCAATTCGGCGAATGTTCTAATTTTCAGAAATTTGTCGACCTGAGAAAATGTGCCTCGCGTTGTCATCCATTAAGGTAAAATGAGGGCCAATTGCACTCGTGAAAAGGCTAACATAGGGCTCCAAGATCTCATCCCTATACCTCACAGTGCTTCTTTTGAAAACATGGAATTGTGTGCGGCCATCCAACGAGATGCCTGCCCAAACCGTCAAACCTCCGCTGTTGTAATGATCGATTTCGCGGACATTGATGGCATATGGCGGGTCCCTGGTTCTCTCCATATATTCTCGCCGTACTTTTATATGGAGAGAACTTTTGTATGGAGGTCTGTAGATCTAAAAGAGGGGACCATGTCCTTTAGTAACCAATTTTTTGTTTGTTATTTTCTGCAAAACTGCTATTTTCATACCTTCCGACTTCGATGAGGGTTACGCACGATCATGCGTGTGTATTTTAACGGTTGAATAGTTATTTTTTGCATTATGTTATATCAGCTCTATATACATACCAAATTTCATTAAAACATGTCCAGTAGTTCGAGAGATAATAGAAAAAACCAAATCTTCTCTTAATTTTGAACATCAGTGTATTTAAAAAAAAAGCGCAAACTCAAGCACAAAAACGTATTTTTTATGCTAAAAATTAAAACGTTGGCCTCGATGGCGTTTGAACCTTCAAAACCCACCCTTGCGTACGCCACTGCAGGGGCGGTTCTAGGGCCGGACAAACCGGACCCTTGCCCGGGGCGGCAAGTTTTAAGGGCGGCATTTCGATCAAATTTGAAAAATATATTTTTATTGTTACAAAAATTTGATATATTTTCTGAAATTTTTATACTTGAAGGGTTTGAGTGGATTCATTTAAAGCATATCTTAATTTTTACTTTTACTGTATTCATCATTTAATGACAGTTTTCTTTATATGTTAACTATCAAAGGGTGACAGGGTAATATTTGTTAAAGCATAAAGTTTAATATCTTGTGTGTTTTATAAATTTTAACATAACTTTCTCCCCATTCGGAGATATTTTCGAAGAAATTCCTTTCTTCCATTTGATTCGTTTATATTACAATAGGACTATATATAAGGGTGGTGGGCCCAAAGATAAAAACCCATAGGAAGGTGCTTTATTAGTCTTAGTGAGTTATTAAAAATTAAACAAAACAAACTTTTACATACATTAGAGACAAACTTTTCGCTAGAAATGCGCTAAAAGTTCTTATCTTTCATTTTGGAAAGTTAAATAACAAGTATACATCCTTAATTTCGAATTATTTTGAATTTTTTAAGACATATATATATATATATATATATTGTGAATTTTTGCAATAATTGTTTAGAATACAATTATCCAAGTAAATTTATTTATAAATATATTTCTATTTCTAATTAAATATATTTTTATCTTAGTTCATTATTTTATTTAAAATTCCTTTTATTTAGTTTATTTTTTAAAAAACAAAAAAAATTTGTAAGCGCCTATTTTAATTGCAATATATCGATTAGTATATAATCATCCAAGTTTATTTACTTTGTTATATATTTTTATTTGATTTTATCTATTCTTAAATTTGTTCATTATCGTTTTTAAAACTTCCTTTATTTAGTTTATTTTTAAAAAAATCTTAGTGCTTTGTTTAATTGCAAAACAAATATCCAGGTGGCGCCACTATTTTTCTTCTCGAATAGTCTTTCCAATTTATTTTACGTCATTTCGAGTAGGGAGCTTATTCTGGAAGGTTGAATTTTCGATTTCCAGTAATTATTTTACACGTAAGTTTTTTTTTTTTTAATTTTTTATATTTTATTTATTTTTTATTCCTCTCCTTGAGACATTCATTATTGTTCTCTTTTCTTAGCTTCATTTTAATATATTATCAGGTTTTTCTTCCACGTGTTGTTTTAGGCTTAACTTTCAACTTGGGTTTTTTTTTCCCTATTATGTCGAAAGTTTCTGCTGTACGGGGAAGATAGGATCCGTAAAGCATTGCTAACCCTAATTCGCTGGCCTAATTCAGCGACAGCTTTAGAAATCATAATAGGTCTCAGTTTAGTCCAAAGACTTTTTTGTATCTACTTTTGTTATGTCTGGTGAATTCCAATTTCTTCCTGCTTTAGCACTGTAGGTTCTAGTACTTCTTCACTGTTATTTTATATTACTATATATATGTATATATATATGTGTGTGTATGTATATATATATATATGTATGTATATATATATGTATATATATGTATGTATATATATATGTATATATATATATGTATATATATATATATAGAGAGAGAGAGAGAGAGAGAAAGGCGGCATTGTGTGTGTGTGGAGATAGGGGCGGCATTTTCCATTTTTGTCCGGGGCTGCAAAACTGCTAGAGCCGGCCCTGGGCACTGACTATAAAAGTACTCTGTAGAACAGCGGTTCTTAAACTGTGGTCCACGGACCCCTGGGGAACCGCAGCGCTTCTCTAGGGGGACCACGGAGTCTCATGTAACGTTGAGATTTCCCTCTTTTACAGATTTTGAAAGGCCGCGTAGAAAAATTGAAAGATGTGTCATACTAGACTAGATTACTAGATAGTCCCCAATGAAGAAACTCTGCTAGAACTTGTATTTTGATCAAGGATATTAAATGGGAAGGGATATTCAAAATCTTGCAATGTCACCCTGATTCATAAAAGGAAGCCGCGGTGATCGAAAGTTTAAGGTATCCGACTACCCAAAATCATGATTTTCTTTTAAATATTGACAATTTTTTTATGATTTTATTTTATAGGCCCTCTTATTAGCTTTATAAAAATACTAAGTTTTTTTTATTTTCCATTCACTAGAACAAAAACTACAAGTGTTTTAGTAAAAGCAGTTGCCATAACTTTAAACGAGATGTCAAATTTTAAAATGCGTTTTACTCGAAATGGGTTTTTTTCCTTCGAAAAACTCAAACGGGGACAACGATTGCTTAAAAAGTTTTAAAAATAATTTGCTGAAATTTTTTGTGTATATTCTGTATAACAGTAAAAGTGTTTAAACCTTCAGATTTATCAATCACTGTTTTATTAAAAAATTTAGTTTTTTATGTGAATATAATCACTGTTTTTTAAGCAATTTCATATAATAACTAAGATAAAGTGCTCTAGTTTTAGTAAAAACCAAAATATCTCTTATCCTGAAGGTCATTTCAAAAAGGAATAGCAAAGTAATACATCAAACTTGAAAAATTGTTCACTTACTATATGTGCAGAGAGGGTCCCGTTTATGTAATTTTTACCCATTTTAGTAACAATAATTTATTTTTCTCTTCTTAATTTTAGTCCTTTCTTAAAATTTACTAAATAAATCTAAAAACCACAAAAAAATCTCAATTTATCCATTTTTTAAAAAAAGTTGTCGCAAGTAGTCGGATACCTTAAGAACCGTTGCTATAGAGTAAAATATAAGCTTTAGAAGAAATAAGGAAAATTGATATATCCTTCACAAGTAATTTTATTCGAATAAAAATGATTTTAAAGTAAAACATGCGAGACAGCCTTAATGTATTCATTTCCTCTAAAACAAGCCAGTTTTATCCACTGCTATATTTAAAATATTTTTATGAATGACATCTCTGCACACATCAAATATTTTTATCAATGTAATGCTGTAGATGAACAGACCTTGATATTCGTAAGCTGTATGAGTATTTATATATTCATCCTTGATAGTTTATAGCTTGTTAATTTAATTCACATGAAATAATTTTACTTCTTTTTTTATGAAAATAAAATTCCTCTAGGTTGATCTGATTGAAGCGTAATAAAAATTTTCATTCTCGTTTTTCAAGAAACATAAATTATTTTATGTAATGATTATTAAATTATATATCTTATGATATTTAAACATGTAGTTTTACTTGCGATTTTAAGATAATTACTTTAATTAGTGCTATAAAATCAATCGTCTGGCGAAACAATGAGTTTTATTCTTTTTATGAATTGAGTACTCGTGTATATGACGGCTATAAATAGAAAAAGCTAAAGATACTTTCCAACTATGCAAGTAATTTTATTTGAAAGCCTCTTTTTATTTAAAAAAAGAAAGAATAAAGCGCATGACAAATTTTGTTCTGCAGAATACTATGTTACGGGTTCTTGAAAAGGTAATTATCAAATACACACACACAATACTCTTTTGTTAGTTGGGAGTACCCCACATTTTTGTTGAAGACTCTACTCCATAAATAATATTGTTTAACGTATTTGCGGAAAATCTCGTCAGGTAAACAATAGGAAATGGGAATATTTCTGGGTAATTTTTGAAGGGAAAAAAAGTGAGTACGCGGCATTTTTTTGTTTTGCTGTAAAATAAATGACTTTACTATTTGTTTTTTCTTTATTTATTTGCTTGCCGCTTATGCCAAATAATTCGTAAGTGAATGTTGGGGGATCTATTATTCATTATAATAAATATCTTCATGGGGACAAGAAATAATGTAATTTTTATACATTAAAAAAAGAATTTCAAAATTTTTTTCATAAGTTTTGTTTAAGGATTATTATGAAGAATAAAACTTAAGTTATTTTGAGTACACTTTTTGTTTTTTCCCAAAACTGTTCAAAATTTTATGAAATTAATGAACAAAGTTAAGCAAAATTTGTTTCTACAAGTTCAATAGTTTGAAATTTTGTTGTAATATACTTTAAAAAAAATTCTGTTTTCGTATTCAAAAAAATATGCTTAACAGGGCATATTAAGTTTATCATCCGTATTGTTATGTTCCTCTTTAAGTTAAATTTTCACTCTTTTAATATCTTTATGTGGTAAGAATAAGTAAAGTATATACTAAATATAAATTTAGTAAATATATGTTATAATTATGCTTTGAAGGGTAGAACGATTGCATTTTCTAAAGTTTTACAAATAGGGCAAAAACGTACTTTTATACTAACAAATTTTAAAAGAAAAGTTAATATTACAATTTCGTGCTTTAGTGGCCTTGTTTATTCATGACAACTAAATGAAAGGTTTGAGAGATTTGAAATATTTGATAGTTAATGAGGGGAAAAAACCCTGCAACCCAGAATGGAATGAATTAAGAGTTATTGAATAAAAATGTATTAGTTTTAATTGCATAAGTTACGTTTAAATTATTTCCAGAACAAAATTTATTTATAATTTAAAATTGAAAGTTCAAGAAGTAGATTTGTATTGTAGCAGACCCACTCTGATTGAATTATTTGGGGGTACCAAGGGTTTATAAATCATAACAAGAAATAATATGATAAAAATCATTAAATCATAAAAAACATTAAGGTATCCGACTACGTTCGGAACCGTGATTTTAAAAAAGCGCATAAATGGAAAATTTTCATGATATTTAGTGTCACTTAGATTAGAAACATGTATAAAATTGTTTTAAGGACATTTTGAAAAAAAAAAAAAAATGATTTAAATACAATATTTTGGCAAAAAATTAACTTAGAATAACCTTTTTTCAAAATATTCTTCTTTAAAAAAAATCTTCTAAAATAATAATATTTTGTGTGTGTGTGCTTATATAAAGTAAAGACTTCTCCAGAGAGTCTGAACTATGATTTTTGAAAAATTCACATTATTTTCAGAGTTACAACCAATTGAAATAATTATCGGCGTTTTTTTCTTAAAATTTCTCGTCTTTGTTGTCGTAAAACATGGATAAACCCACTTCTAAGTTATATATTTCAAAAATTCTAGTTGAACCTCTGTACAGAGGTCTGAGGCAAAATATTATTATAGAAGCATTATTTTATAAAAGGAGAACGTTTTGAAAAAAAGGTTAATCTAAGTTCATTTTTTGCCAAAATATCGTATTTAAATAATTTTTTTCTCATAATGTCCTTAAAACAATTTTATACACATGTATTCTAATCTAAGTGACACTAAATATCATAAATGTTATCCATTTATATGCTTTTGCAAAATCACGGTTCCTAACGTAGTCGGATACCTTAATATTTTTTCTGTTAAGGCTGAAAAATTCATAGACACTGTAGCTTTGTAACGATAACTAGTCTATAGATTTAATATTTAAATTTATTTTTATTGAAAAGACAAATGTTTAATTATTAATAGCATTATTTCATTGAGCGTGTTGTAATATGCTTTTAAAGTTTTCTATAACTGTTATGAAAAATGTTATGGCATACGTTAATGTCAAATTCCAAAGATATATTATCGTTTTATGTTCAATTAAGTTATTTATATTTAGAAATGCTGATTCACAGATCTTTTGAGTAGTTGATTCACACTGTGTCTTTAAGAGTTGCACAATAATCCGGTTACACCCTTGTGGTCAGATAAAAAGTTCTGCATGAGATGTTATCTAGCATTGCTTTTGTTTGATGTTATGGGCTAGTACTATCGAATAGGCGCTTTTTGTCGCAAAAGAGAAGCCCTTCTCGGTAACGCTGATTTATTTCTTTGATTCCTTTTTTCCTACTTTTTTTTCTACTTATTCATTTACTCTACGCTCGTGTATGTTTCGGATATTTGTCATGGTGCTATTCACATGCTTTGTTCTCTCCGCAGGTTTCCCGTTTCCGTGGTTGAACAGGAAGCACAATGCGCCTAAAAAGTATGCAGTGAACCCCAGTCATATCGACGCAGACGAGACTGGATCAACGCTCATACGTTCCGCTGTGTCCCAGCTGTCTTTGAACGACTATTCCTCGCATCACCAGTGGCCAAAAACTTTTAAAACTTTCCGCAAGTCTCCCCAAGTGCCGAATCATCATCATCATCACTCACAGATTCATTACAACGACGAGATTCCTTACAATAGTGATGCGTTCCCTAGTAGCGAATCTTTGAACAATAACAACTACTTAAACAACAACAATGTGATTTCGAGTGATCCAAATAGCATGATGTATCGCAGTGTGTCTACTTCAGCTCTCTTCGAGGATCCGAAACAAATTTTCAGGAGTGTGGAGATAGATGTGACATCAAACAATAACAACAACGAGCAAACTTTCTCGACACCCCCTTCTTCTCTCGAGTGTTTTCTGATGCCTCTAAAAACGACTTCGAGTTGCGAAGACTTAATCGATCTGCCAGAGGATAGGGCGCCAGAGGGCGGTAGTTGCGGCCAAAAAGCCGCAGTTTCGCAGCAGCTAGGCACCGTGCTGGAGGAGGAAGTGTTCTTAGATAGGGGAGTGCCGGCGGACTTTGATCGGCACCCTTCCAATGCTAACGGAGATACCGAAAGTTTGGCCAGCTCCATTCAACACAGATCTGATGAATCTGGTTATGAAAGTGATGGCACAAAAAACAGCAATGATGAAAATGCTGTGGCTATCCAGGACACGCTTGCCACTTTAAAGAAACCTCTTTCTCCTACCAAAGAATGTAATTCTTTGGATACAAACGTTCAAAAGTTTACCGCCTTATTCCACAGACTTACAAGTGGACATACGAGTGTGGACTCTAAAAAAGATGATTCAAATAGCTTCAACAATAAGTTGTCGTCTAAATCTTACGAAGCGCGAAGTCTTCGATTACGAACACCAACTATGTTGTCGAATTTCGTCCAAAGACATGCTAGCAAAGATCACTCACCATCATCTACTACATCTGGGTCGAAATCGGCGAAGGCTCTTCCTTCAACAAAATTGTCCCCAGATGATACCAAAAAAGAAGTTCGTAATGGTGCGTCCAGACTTGGTCAATTTAAAGCATGGACTTTAGACAGGAAGATGCTGCGGAGCAGGTGGAAAAAAACAGCTCTTCCGGATGATAAATTGGACATTAATGTTTCCACGCGTCGAAGCAGCATCTTCCAGTCATCTTTATTTCCAAATTCAGTAGAAGACTCGCCAATTACACCCCACCAATTAGAAACAAAATCTCTTCCATCATTATCATCAGTTAGCAGTAGTAGTAGTGAACTGTTATGTGAATCGCCATTAAATACCGATAGTTCGCTATCCAACTGCGGAGGTCTAAATTATCAAATTCGATTGAAAAAGGCAGGGTACAAAAGTGCTTCGACAACAAATAATGCTCGAAGAAGACTTTGGTTGCAGTCGCAACTATCAACTTCTGACAGCGAAGACATTCTATCTCCAGAACCTGTAAGTTCAAACAAGAGTTTTGTTACGACACCAACATGTAAAGATCCACCACGTCGTTTGCCTTCCCAACTTGATATGCATGAACTTATTTCTGTAGACCTTAAAAAAGATGAGCATGGTGAATTAGGTATATATATCACTGGCTGTACGGATGCTGAAAAGAATGTCTTGGGTTACATTATCATGGACTTAGAAAAAGATGGTCCTGCCGAAAGGTAATGTGTTCACTTAACCGTTTTACACTTATCTTCTAGTTTTATAATTTTTACATCATTTATGTAATTTCAGTCATAGATAACTTTTGCATAATATATTAAATTTACTGAGCTAAAATTTTCTTATTTTATTTATTTACGTATGAAGGAACACTATTGATATCATTTATAATAACAATTATAACTTTATAGACTGACTAGTTTAAATCCAACTCACTAAAATTTTGCAATGATAGATTATTACAATATAAATGAATTGTATAATATTTATAATTCTTTTAGCTTTTGAGATTTACTAAGCATTATTCAACAATAATTACTTGTTAACTTTAAAGGAGATTTAAATGAACGGGTCATATGATTTTTAATTTTTTAAAATAAAGTTTATACGGTATAGCGTAGGTGATAAAAAATATAATGACATTATGCATTGCAAGACCTTTTTCAACACATTTTATTATTTTTTTTAAAAAAAAATTACATACAAGTAAATTATAATAAGTTTTTCTCACATGAAAACTAAAATGATAAACTTCCACACACTTGCATAACAATTATAGCATTATTGAAAATCAAAATGTGTGGATAATGAATTTAAATGCACTGTGATATTTCATGATTCAATTATCATGTGTCGAGTTTAACTTCTCGTTTGAAGCGAAAGGGACAATATAGTAAAATAATATTCTGAAGAAAAAATATATATTACATTTTTCTCTACAAAAGGTATACAATATTTAATTTTCATTATTTAATATTTGTAAATCCTAATTTACACAATGTTAATGAAATTACTACTCTAAATGAAATAATTTGTATATCTATAATAAATTAAAGGTGGCTGCGGTAACCAAGTGGTTATGGTCACGAACACGTGGCAAGCTTGTCGCAAGTTCGAGTCCTGATGCCTTTGAAACTCGTTGTGTAAAGGGGCTGATGCACATTAAATCTTTGTCGTGGCCCAATGTCCTCCCGTTGACGTGGTGTGTTAGTTTGGAGAGTGGGGTATCAGCTTAGGTGTCGTCCTCGTCACATGACCGATGTCCGTCGCCAGTAGCCCTCGTGTTACTTTATAGCAGGGATGACGAACTAGTGTCACGTGTGCCATTGCTGGCACGCGACACAATATTTTTGGCACTACAGTGATAAAATTAGTTTGCATTTTATTTCAAAATTTAAAAGTTCACCATGAAGTATAACGAACCAACGCGAATGATCGGTCGCGGAGAGCACACTCGTTTCTTACTGTCTTGCTTTAGTTACGTCGTAGACTACAATTGCTTATGATGTAAAGTTTGTCTACGTATAGCATAGTCAATTTCATTGACACAACTGTATTTTAAAGTTAATATATCTGTGTTATATTTACGATTTTTAACTGTTATTTAACATGGATAGTTCAGCAAAAGAACAAAAAGTGCAAGATAGTAAGTGTAACAGATAATTTCAAATTTGGTGGACCGAGAAACATGGCATTATATTAGTAATGGTGACAAAGTGGTGTGTTTTATGTTCTGGAATGAGTGGTATGCAGAACATAGTCTATAAACGGTATTTTGAAACAAATCACAAACCCTCTTGTCAAAAAAGGTGAACCACATCAAAAATAATTATTTGCTTAGAAACCATTTGGTAGATGTGACTCAAATTCAGTACATATATTCTACAAAAAATACAATCCTAATATAAGTTATACGTCATCCATTTTGGAACAGAAGTGACACTAATGTTACTTTTAATTTGAATTTCACGTTTATACTAAAACATTTATAACTATGCAGTACGAAAAGTATTTTTCGTAGTAAATAGAGTTTTGTGTTAGTATTTAGTTTTATATTATTTTCACAATAATCGCAAGTCAAAATTATTTGACGGCACGTCTATACCTCATTAGACATCTCTTTAGAAAAAATGGCACGTTGATCCATAAAGATTCGCCAACCCTGCTTTATAGTATGTCATTAATAAACTCTTATTCATAATAAATTAAAACGTTTTAGTCATCCACTCATTTTTTAAGTATACTATTTTGACAGCATAGAAAACAATGTATGCACCAAGTTTTTACCTGTTCAAGTTTCGCCTGCCTTCATTTGTTATTGAATCTAATATAAATTTTTTCCAGTTCCCACTAAAGATATCTATTAATTGAAAATATCGAGCGAAAGAAAAACAATTAAGAGTGAGAGAAGTAATTACTGTTTATATTCCATAGCTGTGAAAAATTAAATACAAATATTTTGTTCCATCAAAATTTATGAATTTACACATTATTATACGAATTTTTAAATTTTCGCTAACTTCATTATCCTCACTAATTTAAAATTATGTTTATTCACTGGATTTTAGTTATTTTTAAAATTTTTTTTGTCATAGTTGTAATTTTTTAACTGAAAAATTTATGTGAAATATCCTTGGATTTTCATATACTACAGTTCTTCAACAAACAAAATGGTTCTTAGGTATTTAAGCGTGTCGGTAACTTATTTTTTACTATTTAATTAAATAAATATACATAACTATTCCAGAGAAAACGCAAATGCCATCTTTCCAATATACAAATATTTTAAATAAGATTATTTCTGTTAATGCATGTAATAAATTCTTGAGTTAATAGAAAAATTTATAAATTAAAAATTTCACCCGTTCTTTTACGTTTATTGAAAAATATCACACACAAAAGAAAGCAAATATATACTTAGCATTTTATGCTTAATTTATGTGATTTATTTTTCAAAATGAATATCAATAAATTAACATTAATGTATTTTTTTTCTTCTGTTAAAACTAAAATAATCAACTGCTGGCTTGATTTATCGTCATTTTAGAAGCTACTTGATTTGGAGACGAATTTCGTTAATTTTAAATCATGTTCAACTAATGCGGATATCTATATATACTCCAAACTTCCACATTACACTACAGCTAGAAATTTGCTGAAGCTTTAAGATTATGCTTTTGTTTAAAAATGCACTCTAATAATTATTTTGTATTTCAAAAAAGGAGGGGAAAAAAGCCAGAATAAATGTTATGAATTTTAAAAATATATTATCAGCAAACGAATAGTTTACATATTAATATTTTAGCTTAGTGCATTTTGCATTGAATAAAAAAACTGTATGTTATTGTATAGGCTGTATTTTGCAATAGAATACACACACAGTTCTGGTTACACTCCAAAATTGCATCAAACAAAACGAAGCATTTGCTTTTGAAGAAATTTCTCATTATTAATCAAAATATTACTTTTCTTTCCCTATTTTTATTTTATCTTGGATTTTCTAGCGATTAAACCATATTCGTACTCATATTCGAATTTATTACAAAAATAATTACATATTCTTACAAGATATATGTTTATTTAAGCAGTTTGAGATAATAGCAATTCTTGCATGCTTTTTATTACTCAATTCGCATAGAAATTTTTAATCTAATTTACATATTAAACTTGCATTAATACTCTCTACAACTTTGTGCACGATATCTGTTAGCTCGTGCTATCTCAATTAGTAGCTAAAACATTATAAATTCTTGGGATAGATGCCTCTATATATAATTTAGCTCATCAACATGAGCAATTTATTGTCACATTGAGATTTATAAAATTGAAAGCATGCTTCTTAAGAAGTCCTTCTAAGAATACCGTTGGCTTAATTGGGGCAGTAATTTTTTTCTTCGTTTTAATTCTAGTTTGTCGCTAAAGCCTCATACATATTTCTAATGCATTAAAAAATAATACATAAGCATCAAACCAATGAAGGAAATTTACATATTTTACAGCTTAAATACGATGCTCTGGATTACTTGTGAATTTAATGAAAAAAATATAGGAAAAAAACAATTTCATTAAATTAAACTGAATAATTTAGATTAGTTTCGTTCCATTCTTAAATTATTAAAACCGAAGAAATATCTGAGTTATGTGTAATATTTGCGGTTTTGGTAAGTTCATTAACAACTCTTTCACGGAAACGTCTGTGAAATTTAAATGTGTAAACATATTTCATAATATATTATTCATTGTGGCTAATGAGAATATCAGATAGCTGAGTCACTTTGGACTTGATGCATTAAAGAATGAAAGCGAGGAAATAATCAGGAAGTTCTTTAAAAAAATAAAAAATAAATTGTACAACTTTTTTTCTTGATTCGTTAACAGATAGCTTCTGTGATTTGTTTTATTCAATATGTAGAAAATGAACAGTAATTCTACTATACGTATTGATAGAAAGAACAGGTATACAATCAAATTGAAATTTTCTTCAGAATTGGAATTTTATACATAAATGTGCATTTGTTCTAAAAGATACATTAACAAAGCATTATGTGCAAATGATATTATTAAGTAAAATACATTTTTATATCGAATTGCAAAAAGTATATATATATATGATTCATTTAAAAATACGTTAAGAGTTAGAAAGCAATGTATATGCCGTTCATCGATAGGATTTAAAATTTTTATTAATTGTTATGTACAAAAAATAAACCTTAATTGACTTAAACGACAATAATGTATGTCCAAACAGCCTCAGTTTCCAAAGCTACTCCAATACCAACGTCCCCACCTCCATTCCTATCTTGTTTAAAAAATCATCTTTGACTATATAAAATATATAAAGGAGCGAGAAACTTTTTTTCATATAACTGTGATGTTTGTAATAATGCAATGAGAGTTTTGTCATAACTTGCATTGAGTAGCATGAAGGCCAGCATGTTTTAAATATTAAGTTTAATTTTGAAAATAATAAGAATAATTAACAAGATATTTTTATGTGCGCGATGATTATCTTGTATGTTTTCTCTTTCGATATTTTGCTCCATGATTCATTTCTAAAACCTGAATGTGATGCCTGGCTACCCTCCAAAACGCTAAGAATTTTGTTTTCAACATTAGATGAACCTTTTTTTATTGTTATTTTCTTGGCAAGATGTTTCAAATGAAAAGTCAAAGAACCGCTGGAGTAGGAGTTACAGATATAGTTAAAGATAGAATACAACACTCGAATTGAATGCGCTCAAATTTGATCGTACTTGTATAACTTTTATGAGCTCTTTTTTGGAGCTACCCATTAGCAGATAGATCTAAAAAGAAGAAGTGTAAGGGCAATTCATAATTGTAAGCATCTCTCTAAGAGCAAAAAAAAAAACTTTCTTAAGAAACGTTACCCACAGAAAATAATGTGAACAGAATACTAACTATATATATGCAACTTATATTAATTTTATGGTTCCATAAAGACGAGGGGGAAATGAATACGAAAACTATGATCAAAAATCCTTTCCTCGCATTTTGTAGGAATATTGCAATTTATTCATTAAAATATTATATATGTTATTTTCTTCGTATTTATAAAATATACTTTGTTTCAGAGGAAAAGGGAGATTAATATTTCTTAAAATTTAATACTTTCATAATTATGCAAAATAATGCCTTATATACAGATATATGTATAGAACAGGGGCGTAGCTACCGCCGTATCTATGATATGGGGCCCCGAACTTACAGAGGCACTCAAATGTGTAAGCAAAAAATCACAAAATGTTAAGGGGCCCCAAAAAAAGAACCTTTAAGGAAGGAATTTTGATATGGGGCCCACCACGGGCTAGCTACGCCAGTGATGTAGAACAAAATTGGGATGCATAAAAAGTCAGCACAGATAGAGAAAAAAATAAGATTTTTTAATGAATGTACATATTTTTGTAATAACATAAAATAATGTGCAATTATGTACTATAACGGCAATTATTTTAAACTGAGAAATCAAATTTTGAAAATGAAATTTTATAAATTGTCGTTAACTTAAGGACCAAATAATTTTAATAGTTAAAGCAATGTTCTCATTTAAGTTGCGGGTTGGAATCCGAAAACCAAAGTGATTTATCCAGAATAATGTTAGCTTGCTGTAAGTTAAGTCGAACTCGACTTCTATTATTCTACTGGTGTGGATTTATGCGAGAGATTCTATTTTGACATCATCTATTTTGAGTTTTTTCTACTTTGTGATTAGATATTGCGAAATATTTATGTAAACTACATTATACTCTATATAAAGATACAAAAACAAGGAATCAATTATTTATTATGAAGTAGTAAGAAATATGAAGCCCAATAGCTGAGTGGTAGTGCATCACGTTTCCACACCACAGATCCGAGGTTCAAACCCCGGGCTGGGCAAGGTCGACTCAGCCTTTCATCCCTTCAATGGATCCATAAATGAGTACCAAGCTTGATTGGGAAATTAACACTGGGAGTTTTCGCGTCAAACTGACTGGAACATCTGCTTATGCACCTCAGGGCCCAAGCTCACATATATTGAGATGGGCAGAGTAGACCTTGGCCCTCATGGGCTGTTGTGCCACTGAGTTCAGCAAGAAATATATGGAGATACAGTAGTATTTAAAGTATGCAATTTCTAAGCCAAATATTAATCCTGAGCTGATTTTTTCCTGAAGAGGAAATGATTATATATTTACTTAATGTAACAAATCTGTTACATATACCTCTTTCTTTTTTAAAACCCACTTGGCATAATCGACTCGACGTAGTACCTTTTCCTGTCATTCGTTTGGAAAAAATTCTGAAGTAACCAAAGTTAGTCTCTCCCTCTTTGCTATCGATTTTTCTGAAATTATTTGGAACCTCTGCATTATCATCAGCATTAAAAATACTAACTTTGATAGTGACACATAACGTAATCAAAGATAATGTGGAATTTTCGAGGGTAATCAACAAACATAATGAAGTATAAAGATATTAAAAAACAACGAAATTTAAATTTAAAATATTTTTATTCAAACAATAGAAATTAATCCTCTTTAAATTCGACCACATAATCAAATTTCTTCAAAATTATTCGTTTATAGGAGACAATACTGTGTGGTTCCAAAAACTTTTGGTATAATTCCTGTTAAAAATTACATTAACTGGGCTACACATTCTCAGGTCACATATTGACAATCCTACAATTACTTGTATAAGTCCATGCATTTTTTTGCAGGAAATCTACACGTTAGTATTCAGTTTGATGTGCACTTTAGTGAAAAATACTGTTCTTTATTTTGATACTGATGTACTGATTTTTTGTTAAATTAATAGAATTTGTAATTTAAATAAATATTTTTTTATTCCTTTAACTTATTGTTTTTAAAATTATTTACAGGAGTGGCAAGCTACTTAAAGGCGATGAATTGCTTATGGTGAATGGTCAAAAGCTACAAGGAGTTGGTTTGGAAGAAGCACGGCGATTACTACGAGTACCTGAATCAGAAATGCATTTATTATTAGCAAGAGAGGTAATATACATTTACTCTTTAATAATTACGATCTTTAAATTAAAGTAATTACATGATATAGCAATAGAATAAAAATGAATTGCTTATAATAATTTTTCTTTAATACTCTTCAAATAAAATGCACTCATGTCCATAAATTAAAGATAATGGAAGTTCAGGCAAAAGAGTCAGAAGCAAAACAAATGTGACTTATTTGTAAAGCCTTTTTATTAAACAAAACGTTAAGAGCAAAAAAGATGTTATATGTTTTATATTATTAATAAAAATTGCGATTTTTGCTCCCTGGAGCAAATTATCAAAAAACGTAATTAAAAAAAACCAATATTACATGCTTGGTATGATGGTTAATGCATAGTACATCTCCCAGACAATGCAATACAATCCGTACAACGCCTAGGCATGCTGAGTATCAAATTATCGATCTGGTCTAAGGGAATATTTTACCACTCACCATGCAATGCTCTCCGAAGTTCCGATAGACATGTAGGAGGTGGTTGACGGGCTGCAACTCGTCGGTCAAGTATGTCCTACACATGCTCTACTGGATTCAAGTTCGGTGAGAATGCTGGCCAGTCCATACGGGTGATATTCTCCAATTGAAGGCATTCGTTTACAGTGTTTGCACGGCGAGGACGGGCGTTGTCATCCATAAATATGTCATTTTACGGGTGATATATTTCGGTTTCCGCGACTCGGAATTATCCTTAACTTATGGACATGAGTGTATTTAAACATGTATGTTTAGTGTGTAGACGATTATTTCTTAAAATTTTTCTCAAATCATAAGAATTGAAATTTGCTTAAAATATTAAAGTGGAAAAAATTTAAAATACAAATGCAAAAAACATACATGTTACTTTTACTTGGTGATACATTTTCTCTTGAACCAATATCAACCGATCATATGTAGAGCTGACACATGCATGTAAAAAGTTTTTGAAAACAACTTCACAATGTTAAGTATAGTTAAAGCCTGTTTAAAGATAAAGAAAGAAAAGAAAACACACACACAGCAACCTTTTGAATTTTTTTTTTATTACTTATAACATTCCTAAATTTGTTTTTAATTTTTTTACAATAAAAATTAAATTGATTTATAAGTGTTCATCATAAGTATATTTTTTTATTCAATAGGCCGAGTTCTTTTTAAATGTTTTCATTTTTGCATAACAAAAAGTATATTCAGTTTTTTATCAAATTAGAAGAAAATTTATCTAATTATTCTATAATTGCAGCTTTCTGAAGACCTATGCTTTAAAGAAGATACTTCCAGACTTCAAAACACTTTACCACCTGTACCAGAATTACATGAATCTAATGTTCAGGTGTCAAATGTCATCCCAGGTTAAGGCATTGGCAATCGGATGTTTCCTCTTATTGCAAAGCAGATAACAGGCTCTCGCATCCAGATTTACCTCCAAAATCAGGGATAGATAATGAACGTGTAAGTAGTATCTCTTATCATTTTGAATACAATTTAGTGAATTGTTAATAGGTTAGTAAAATAGATAACCTGAGCAAAGAAATGTATTCAAACCTCCTAATAAATAGTTAATAAAGGCCAGTGAAGCTTCTTTTTTCTTAAATCACTAATACTTACTTATCACTAATAGTGAGACATTTAAATATCAGCAAATATTAATTTTAAATTGCTCTGTAATTGTATTTTATTGATTGAATGACAATCAATTATTCCACTGCCTTTCTTCAGAAATACTAAAAAAATATTCAAATATGTTTAATTTTTTAAAATGTTAATCTCATTTTGCATTATGACAATATTTTATATGAGATTACACACAGTTATTAAAGAATCTTAATGATAAATCTTAAAAATTATCTTACACTTGAACTGTCATTAAATTGACCTAATGTCTTTTGAAAGCTTTATATATATATTTAGCTTAAAAAATGTATGTATATACATATATTGGTACTGCATTAATTAACTTCAAATATAGTTGTAGCTCTAAGGATACAAATTTAGGTTAAAAAAACAACATTTGATGATTTCTGGAAAATTTACTAAAATGAATGTGCATTAAATTATCTCAAAAAAATTTTAAAACCATTCTGGAGTGCAAACTTGTAAATCTCAAGTGATAATGTCAGAATAATAAAAATCTTCTATTCTGTTATTAAATTCATATGAATATATTTATTTAGATGGGAAGCAATGGCATTTGTACTCTTCCAAGGCGCCCTAAATCTTCTCAGCTATCATTACACACAGTAGTGTTTGAAAAAGGGCCTGGTCGAAAAAGTTTAGGTTTTAGTATTGTTGGAGGCAAAGATTCGCCAAAAGGAGAACTTGGTTTTTATGTTAAAACTATCTTTGTGAATGGACAAGCTGCTGAAACTGGTTGCCTTAAAGAAGGTGAGATATGAAATTCCTATTCTTCATAATGCTTTTTTATGACTTAAAATTTTTTAAGCACAATAATGTTCAGAAGAATAATGTGTGTTTGGCAAGAACTTTCATAAGGTGCTGAATACTTGCATGCAAATCTTAAAATACTTCTAATTATTGGATTTAATGTTCCAAACATTTAATTTGACCTTATATTTAAAGAAGTCATTTTACATGGAATTTAAAGTAATATATACTAATTTTTGGTACAGATTAATTGTTCAAAAAGTTTACATGCGTTTTCAAATTAAAAATTAAGATAAAAAAAAAAAATTGTATGTTTTATAAATGTACTATATATCTGTTTTTACATATATTATAAATGTATTTATAAATTAATATTTCACAGGAGATGAAATTTATACTTTAAATGGTCAGACTTTACAAGGACTATCTCATTCTGAAGCAATTGCAGCATTCAAAAAAATCAAACAAGGTCCAGTGGTTTTACACATTGGACGACGTTCTAACAAAAAGAGGTTAGTAGTGACAAATATTCAATTTAAGCTCTCATTAACATCAAGTATTTATTTGATGTGAATTTTGTTTATAAAATTAAAAATGTAAATCAGGCTTGTAAAATTAAGTATATGCAACATTTAAAACAATTCTACTTTTCTTTCAATATTAATTGAAAAAAATAAGGTACTGATATTTTTCATATGTTTTTTTTGGCGTCACTTCCATATGAAATATGTTTTTGAATTCAAATTAACCAAGGAAATAATAAATTATAAAGTAAACAATACAATTTTAAAAATGCCTGTTGAAAAAGGGTTAAAATTTTAATTCTATCATAACATTAATCAGTTAGTGTATTTTAAAAATATGCATTAATTTACTTTATATCTGAACATTTTTTATAGTTGATACTGTTCATAAAAGTTTGATCTACTTTTGTTCAAAATTTATCATTTTTTAAATAATAAATTCAATGAAATAAAATATATAATTCATGTTGTATACTATTAATTTTAGTATTTCATTTAAAATAATTATATTTAAAAAACTGTAGTTGAAAGTAATTAGAGAAATTAAATATATATTTCATTAATAAGATTTTTTTTATGCAATCATAAATTTGTTATAATTTTATATGTGTGAAAGGTGTTTAACACTAATCTTAAGATGAATTTAAACTAAAAAAAAATAGAAAAAGCTTAATTAAAGATTTTACAAATGTTATACATTTTTTTTGTTTTTTTTTGTAATCTTTAAACACACATGCAATGTATGAGCAGACTAAAATCATCCAAACTCATAGAATTCTGTTTCATAAAGTAATATACAAGTAATTTAAGAAATATAGTTTAAAAATATGGCTTATTTCCTTTCACTATTATGTTATTCCCCAGCTAATGAGTAAAAAATTATGTATTTGCACTGTTTAAAATGAATAATAATGTTATTAAAAAAGTAATTTTTGTAAAACAAATTCTTAAATATATGATATGTCTAATCATGCAAAAATTATTTTATTGTATAGGATTAAATGAAATGTTTTTATCATTAAATTGTATCTCATATTGAATTCTTTCTTTTCTTTTTATTTCAGTACCTCCTTCTCTGAGTCAAGTAGCAAATTAGAAAACAGCAATTCTAAGTCATGTAGTACGCTAGACAATATCTAGCCAATGCTCTGTGCCTTTTAGTTTCTTAGTGACTTTTTGCAATTTTGTAGTTTTACATTCTGTTATTTCAAACGAAACTTACCTTGTAAATAAAATATATACACATAAAAACAAACTAAAGCAATGTTTCAAAATAATTTGTTGGTATATGTGAATACATTATACAAATTTAAATTTCTTTAAAAATTTCTGTAGTTTAAACATTTATTTATATAAGCAAGCATGGTATATATTTTTCATACTAATACATATTTTTATTACTTATCATTTTATCCTTGTAAGGCGAACAATTAATGGACTATTATCAATTAAAGAAAAAAAAAGAGTAAAATAAAAAATAGTCACATGAATTATAAAATTAAATTTTATCTCCATTGATATTATATTATATCATTTTATCAAATTTCCTGTTTCCTTCTTATTGAAAAATAAGTTATAATTTTATTTTAATAGTATTAATTTATAAGACTGTTGCTACATCAGATTTCAATTACTGGTAAATGTATAAAATCTTTTTTTTTCTTTTTACTGTAATATATTATCATGAAATTTTTATGATATACTTTCTTCTTAAAATTAAATACTTGACAAGGATATTTAAAAATGTACTTCAGCTTTCTTTTTCCTAATTTAATTTCCAAAAGAAAATTTTAAAAAGTAGTAAATCTTAAAACAAAATGGTACTATTGTTTAAAAAGAATGAACAGCTAAAATATGCAAAACACACATCCATTTATTAATTGTGAAATTTTATAAAACCTTGTTTCTGAGAAAACAAAATATAGATTAAATTATCAGAAATTGCGATTCACACTTCAAATAGTTACTTTAAGATATATTTTACATAGAAACCACACATTTAAAAATCATTACACATATTAATTTAATAAAGTTTTATTAATACTCCTTTACATTTATGATGCATGAAAAGTTACAAAATTTTTGATTTTTAGAATATTAATGTAAACAGAACAACAAAAGAATAATAATACAGCATTAATTGTAACCCAAATAATGTTTGAATGTAATATGATTGGCAAAAAATTTATCTATGATATATTTCTGCTTATTACAAAATGCAACTATATTTCTAATTTGCTCATTCTGTTTTACAAGTACATCATTTTCAAGAACACTGTTTAAAGTGTCTTTCTTATAATTTTCAAGAGAAATTTTTAACTTCTTTACTTTCTTTTGCAACAAGGCAGAATGTATTGTTAAAGCCATCTTCAGTGCCATATCAACAAAATCCTTTTTGGTTAAAAGCTTAAAAATGCAAAGAAATAAAGCATTGCCAATTAAAAATAATGTTGATGAACAAATAAATTTAGTTTTTAAAGTTACATAGAATTTAAAACATTACAAAAAGCTTTTTTCTTCAGAAAACAATTTATTATTCAAAATATAAATCCAGAGAGTTTTGGTTCTTTCATATTTGAACCATATAAAAATGGTTGATATAAAATGATTTTTTACATAGATTGTTGAAACTTTTTAAATTTAAAACTGAATTTGTGAAATAGTTTATTTTTAGTGAAAAAAGAATATATGAAGTAAATATTTTCATTAAACCAAATGAATGTACACAGAGGTAAAAATTAACAAATTTGCATATAATTAAAAAAATTCTTATATCATTAACTTTTAATGCAATTGTCTATAAAAAAGATATGAACCATGTAAAAATTCCATTGCTATTGCTAATTTGCATAAAAAGTAGTTATGGTATTTATAAAATGTTTCATAAAATTTTAAAAATTATTTGGTTGGTTCTACTGAGGGGTTTTTAATGTTTAATAACATTAAAAACCCCCACAATGCAGCAAAAAATGAAACTAAACATAATTTGTGCAAGAGTGGGGGGAATGTAAGACAGTTTTTAAAGCCCCCATCTTTTTAAAAAACATGCATTTAATTTGGATGTATCTGTTTTTAAAAAACTAACTAAAAATTAACTTTTTTCGAATTTGATGAAAAAAATCTGATACTATAAAAAATTCATTTGTAACACAAATTATCTGCATGCTTATTTGAAAAATAGAGCAATATATGAATGAAGACAACTCAGTTGAATAAAAAATTAGCACCAAAAAAATTAGAAACTGATAAAACATTCTTGGTTGTTAAAAATTATTCCTCAATGAAAAATTAAAAGCAGTTATTAATTAACTAAAAATAAAAACTATATTTTAAAATCATTTATTAAAAAAAATTAATTCTAGACAATTTTTCAAGGATGATAGTTTTTTAATATTTCATTGCATAAATCAATTCAAAATAAAAAATAAAATAAATTTTTAAGTTGACAATTTTTTAAGTAACAGTTAAATAAAAGATAAAGCTTTTTCCAACATTTTTTTAAAATTTTTTTTGTTCTACGAATAAAATGTTTGATTCCTAACATTATGCACACAATCAAATGTATAAAAGTATATTTTTTAAAAAAGTTACTTTTTCAAAAGTTTTAGAAAGTTGCACTTTCTATTAAAAAAAATAGAAATGATTGAAGGGGTATTATAATTAGTGCGGCACAATTACCATATTTACCTCAAATCTAAGGCACTATTTTTCCAGTGATAATGCTACTGAAAATTGGGTGTGACTCAGAATCAAAAGGCAAACATTTATAGGATGGGGGGAATTGAAAGTCCACTCCTTTCAAAAGGAAAAATTTAACCATCCATTCTGGCCACTTGAATCAATGACTTATCCCACTCCACAGTTTATCTCCAGTATTCAGTACACCTAAACATCGTTGTCTGCTTGTATTTAGGAAATTTTTTTTTGTAAACACTTTTTTTTAATCATGTTAGCATAAAAGGTATTGGTAAAAGCATTAAGGCGATCCTATGACACCATTATGAGAAGGGAAGCTATTTTATATGTAGGAAATAAGGGAAACAGAACAGTGGTCACTGAAAACTTGACATGGATAAAACAAAGATACATCAATATAATTTTTGCTTGTAAATGTTCAACAGTCTTTAATAATTATTTTACAATCTTCTATAACACATGCTTTAAAAAAAATATTGCATAACAAATGCATTGGATGCCATGAAAGATGACACTGTGTGGAAAAATGTCAATGCCTGCACCAATTCCGAAATCAGCTGTGACAATGGGAGTAACAAATCATTTTTGAAACATGACACTAATGGTTAGAGTAATCATAGGTTCATGTATGTATTTGAAAGCTTTTAATATTGGTAAAGTAAATTAATTAGTAACTTATTTTCTCATAAAGATTTTAAAATATTTCTTAAGTATCTGATATTGATAAACCTTTCACACAATTTTTCACTTTTTCTCAAAAATGTGTAGAGAATTGGGGGTGTGCGGCTTAGAATCAATGGTAAAATTTTTTCACAAAAACATGTTGAGAATTTGAGGAGTGGCCGAGATTCGAGTAAATACGGTATATAGGCTTTTCTGTCTATAAATTTAATGTGGAATATATATATATATAAGAAGCAAGCAAACAAATGATTTATAAACATTTTTTACTTGATAAGTATGTGCAAATTAAATCTCGAAATTATTCCTTGGGAAAGAGATTTTTATTTGTTTATAAATATATCATTCAGAGTCAATTTTTAATTTAATAATGGGAAGTTAATGTTCAATGTGTAGTTTCTTTACTACACGAAAGGCAGAATAATTTTTTAATTAGGTTAACAATTAAATTTTAGTAAAGTACTTGAAAAATTTTATTTTTAATATGTTTTTTTGAAATATATAGGAGTAACGTAGCTTTTATAGGATAACTTCTTTTATTTACCTTTAAAAAGTGAAATCTAGTTAAAAAAATAAATACAATCACAGACCCCAAAATTTAACAAATTCATCGGGACCAACCATCTTGTTCTTTAAATCGGGGTTATTCATTATATCAGGTCTAAATAAAATACAAATTTTCTGCAGTTACCTTTTGGAAATTCTACACTAAGCAACTACACAAAAATATCCATAGTTAGAAATTATGAGCTTTTATTAAATGGCTAAAAGTACTATTAGTGACTGATTATGCACCAGTTAATTGGATGTTTTAAAATAAAGACTAATATATGTCAGAAAATCTTTTTTATTCCTGAGTCTTAAAGGAATTCTTTTATAACTTTATACAAAGAAAATACTGTGTCATTTATATCATGTTGCAGGAGGTATTTTTTTCAGTTTCCAAACAATGTAAAGCTTTAAAAAATGTAACAGTTATGATAAGAGTTTCATTATCAATTTCTGCATCAAAATTGTTATTCATTAGTTCTGACTAATCAACAATTTCCTGAACTTCAATTGCACTGAAGGGCAGTTCATCATTAAATGTAACAGAATCATCAAAATCTGAAAATATACCTTATGTTGTGGAGTGGGATGAGTTAAGAAAAAAGTTTCCTGTCCTATTTAAAACTAACATGATATGTTACAATCATGCACCTGTAAAGTATAATAATGGTCTGCTCCCTTTCTCGTCGAAATTTGTTACAAGAAAATTCCTTTTTTTCCGTTCCAGACAAAAAAAATATGTAATTTGAAAAAAAAAATCCAAATTTTTCTTATACAAGCTATGATAAAAATTTTTTTCGACTGTTGAGATAATTCCTTAAATTGGGGTTTATTATTCGTTAAATAGGGGCTTTTGCCTTCATTTTAATTGGGAAAAGAGAAAAATTCACTAAATCAGGGTCTGATTGTATAAGGAAAAAAAATCAAGCTAATAATAGAAATGATATAATCTTAATGGTAATTAATTCCATTCTACTTACCTGTTTAAATATTGGATCAAGTTCAATTTTCTCACCAGTATGATCTTTTACTTCCATATCATAAATGGATCCAGTATTAAATAACCTAAAATAAAATTCTTTTAACTGTAAAATATATAATTCGTCTAATTGCATAATTTCTTGAAACAATTCTTGAACATCTTGCAAGTATTTTTGTATTATTGAAGAAATTTCAATTTCAAATGTATTCACCAATTCCTACAAAAAAAAAAAATTATTTACTAGTATAATTATTTACAAAAACGAATAAAATTTTTTTGCACAATTGTATAAATATTTTTTTAGATAAATAATTGCCTAATAAAAAATTAAATATAAAACTTATTTTGGTGGGATGCAGAAAAAAACATCAAATATGAAACTAAAAAATTGCTTATACAAATAAAATTAAATGTTCAACAACAGAATAAACCAACCTCAATATTAAATCCCCATTTTAATGGTTTTCTCCTCAAAAATTTAGATTACTTATCACAACTGAAACATTGTATAAAATGTACAATGGGAAAGTACAAACATAACAGTTTGAAGAATGGAACTTTTTTTAAAAAAAGAGCATTACATTAATAAGCTAATACATTTAAATGAAAGGTGCACAAATTCTGATACTTAAATTATATTTGGACTTCATTTTTTCTAGAAATTACTCAAATACACCAGGAAAAAAATCTAAGAATTATTTTTAAGTATAGTAAACCCTCATTAATCCAAATAGCTATTCAAAAAAGATATAATATAATGCAAAACTGTAATGTTCCAAATAAGAAAGTCCCATAAATAATGCAAGCACTTGCCCCTTTTTATTTGCATTCTCTTTTGTGCAATTATTTAACATTTTATTTTGTCTTATTTTAAATGTTCTGTTTACTTTACAGAGTTTTTAGCTGTGTACTTAAATTATTTTGTTTAATCTGGATTACCTAGACAGCCCTAATTAAACCATATTAATGAGGTTTTACTGTACTTAAAAATATATAAATGCACTTAATTATCCAATATAGTTAATCCTTTTTTAATTAAAAAATTAATTATTACCAAATACTGAATCTGTCATATTTTAATTTCATTGCACAAGGGTATAAAAGTAACATCACAATACTTTCATGAAACTTTAATAAACAGAGTTTGTTTTTTACTAATATTTTCAATTTTAAAAATTATGTTCAAATCAGAACAAAAACAAAAATACCATATATTGAAATTAATACATAAAAATACAATTAAAAAAATTTTGAGCAATTTAAACAAGAAAAATGTACATAAATAATATTGGAAATCTACAGCTGGATTTATTACTGAACTGTCACATTACACAAAAATATATATATATATATATGTAAATTTATAGAAAATAAAAAAAAGATGAAAAAAAAAAAATATTCTTAAAAAAAATTATTGCATTAGATGCTTCATTTGTTATGTTTAGTAATACTTATTTGTTAATTAAGAGCCAGTTTATAAGCTAAGCTATTTTTATAATTTCTTTTAGTTAAAAAATCTCAGAAATTTAAATTATTTTACTCTATAAATATAAGATAATGATGACTTTTAAATCATAGACTAGAAAATTATTCTTAAGTATTTAATATTATTTATATCAACACTGACCATCTGAATAAAATATTTTCATCTTTTTGGCCATGACAGATATTAGCATCTCACTAATCATTTTTAATTACTAATATACTTTATAATAAAATAACATTCCTTCACTCCAACTAGAATCTATGTGCAAGCACTTTTTCTCCTAAACTCCCATATTGAAAAGTAATATAGCATGTTTAAATAATGTACTTATCAATGTTTTGGACAAAAAAATTATTCTAAAAAAACAAATCTTAAACTATAGTCCAAAGACAATAAAAAGCTAAATAAAAATGAAAAATATCAAATATACAACAATTTAATATTAATTTAAATTGTTCATAGCTTAATATATTAAATTGAACTCCAACCTGTATATTTTTTCGTGTATCTTAATTATGAATACTATATTTAAAAATGAAAGTCTAATTTCATTTTGGCGTTAAGAGGATAAAACCCTTTATTTTGACAAATTTATTTGAGATTATTCAATGAAAGGATTAGATCTTGTATTTTGACAGATTCATAATTTTCAGAGAAAAAAATATCTTACATGTGCTTTACTGTGCGATTGAAGCTTTTCCCCAAAAACCATTTAAAATATACCACTGCTTTGATTTTACTGCATGGGCAAGAACAACAACAATATACAACTTCAAAAATAACTACTTTTTCCTTCACTTGAACAAGTGATTATATTTTCCTGATTTTAACATAAAAAGCATTATCCTTTCTCTTTCATCATTTGGCAATTGTCGCAAAATGTAGCACAAAATTCCTTCTCCTAATATTTAAAATAAACTAACAAATTCCTGGCTTTTCTACTTAGCAATTTATTTTTCTATGACTACAAGATCTCTTTTAACAAAATGAATACATTACATATATTTAGATCTTTAAATTTTAAATTAAATATCACTTTAAATAAGATTATTAACATCAATATCATAATTAATTGTATTACATTAAAAACAAATATGAGAAAAATTAATCCTAAAAATTATTATATTCAATCATAAATATCTAACATAGCAATAATACAAAGAATAATTTTAAAGTCTGATGGAAAATTTAAGTAGGATGTCTGGATATATTTTTTTGTTTGAAAGTAATTGAATATTTGGATTAAGTTCCTTAATGCATAGCTTTAATTGATTCTCTAAATATGTATAGGTATTTCGTATTTTTAAACAGTTTTGATTTTTGTCATAAGTGAAAAATTTGATTTGCAGCAGGAAAGTAAATGGTATGCATGCTCTTTCAGAGACATTGATAATGAAAAGCATTTTTTCAAAACTCTATGGGATCCTTTTTGGTACTAAAAAGAGATTCGAGAATAGTATCTTTCTTTACTAAAATAACTCCCGTAGAAGCTTTGAATAATATAGAGCAATCAATGACTGAACAACCATAAATCTTTTAGAAACTGTTTAATTTCAATTCATCATATAGTAAGACATAAGAATGTCCAAAAATCTCATTCCTAGACTATGAAATCAAAATTTGGAAGTAGGATTAGCCGAAAAATATCAGTATAGGGTTGTCCATATGCAGCAAGAAAGAATGACAAGAAAATGTGGAATAAATAACATTTCACTTCAAAATTTTTAATAAAGACTGTTGGTGCCATAATTTCACCTCAAAATATTTTAAATTGACTCATCATTGATAATGGCAATCATTTCCATGTGTCTGAAAGGAATGTCATTTAACCATTTATCATATCTTAAAAAGGAAGGACAAAGAATAAGTTGGAAAGCTTATTTTAAAACGAGGAAAATAGACCTAAACCCAACTTGATTTCAAACCTTAAATAAATGTAGCATTGCTTTTGATTTGGAAAAATAATATTCTTTATTGGAAACTCATTTTTATCTAAGATGAATATTTTTGTTCAACATATAGTTTTTTAAAATTGTGCATTTCTTGTTTTTAATTTTGTTTTCTCTTATCTTATAACCCCTATATAGCACACATCAATTAACAATTTAAATTCAAAATCATACAATCCTCTATTTCTTAAGAGATTTTATTTTATTTATCTCTGACCCTTCAGTTATATTTGACACGTTCAAACAAGATATAAATCTGATTCCTTATAAAGAATATAACTACAAGTTTTTATTACACTGTTCCAAGAATATTAAGACTTAAAATGTGTATGTACATGTACATAAAAATCAAAAATGTAAAAAAAGTAAATTCAAAAGAGTAACTTTATAAAACATTCTAAAAAGTAATTTATAACGTGCAAATAAAACAGCAAAATCACAGAATTTTTTTAAAAAAGATTAATAATAAAAGGCAATTACTTACAAAAATAAGATCAAAACACATGCACAATGAATTCATTAGGTTTCTATGAGTAATGTGGAGTTTTTCATAACATTTTTCTTTCAATTTATCTACTTCTTGTTCCTTTTGTTCAGAGGCTATATGTTTTTGGTAAATGAAGCATAATTTTTTAGGTATCTGAAATCAATGAAAGTTTTTTATGTAGCAAATTTAAGCTTTTATATTAAAATAATTAAAAACTGTTCAAAATGCTTATGAAAAATTTACAAGTATTATGGTTTAGAATAAAAGAGAAATTTATTTGAACCACATATTTCAATCCCAAAAGTACTGCAAGATTCAATTAAAAGATCAATAGAAAGCACCAGAAGTTTGCAGCTAAAGTTTTTTGATGTATCAATAAATCAGTATCATGAATAAACAATTTTACAATTAATGCTTTCTCAAGTTCTTATCAGTAAAATTAACATGTTTATCAATATACAATTCAGTGAAATGTAGGGGAATTAAATGTTAAGTATTTATAATTTAAAATCTGTCAGATAATTTGATGAAATTTTATTTTATTGATTTAACAGCTTATATGAAAACCGTAATACATACATACACATAAAAATGCACTATTAGACACAAAATATAGCACATTCCATTATTTTTATTTAGTTCTTTTCTCTATATAGAAATAGATAAACATAAAAACAAGTACTAGGAATATCAGGAACTACATGAAAGTTAATATTATTCAAAAGTATACCTCATTTCATGGTAAATTTTGAAGAATAAACTTCAACATGAGGCAATTTAACTCAAAGTTGAGATTATAAGAAAAAAATTATTTATAGTTGAGATTATAGTTACTGTAAACAATTTATTATGTAATGCAATCAAATGGGTGTTATAAATCAGCTTAGAGAAGTTTTTTACCTTACAAAAATTTATGAATCAGGCAATTATACTACTTTTTCCCCATTCATATACAGATTACTAAAACCTTTTTAAATAAACAACAATAAGAATAATAAATTAAAACTAAAGAATCAAAATAGCATTTACTTTTAAAACATATCTATAAAATTTTAAGATGATCATAATTTCAAAGATCCCACACAAATAAAAAGTATAAGATTAATTAAAACTTTTTCAACATTCTGTTTTTAATAAATTAATTAGAGCAATATATCAGTACAAAACCCATCTTTCAGTGTCAAATTTATTGGTAATTGTAAATAAATCTACTTTTTTAGTTCTAAGCTAAACAGGCTTTTTAAAAATACCTTGAAATTGAATTTTTTCCATATGTTATTTCCTGCACTAAAATTTCTTTTATCTTAGAATCTTGATAATCAATTTTAAAAATTTTTGTGACCCAAATATTCATAAATTAAACTAAAAAGTAATAATAAGTTAGCATCAAAAAACGATTATTATGGTCAAAAATAATAACAAAACATTGTCTAAAAACATATACGACAATCATTATTCATTTTAAAATAGAATATAATGATAACAGTTTATTTATAATAATACAACAACCAATTTCAAAGTAAATTATATGCAATTACATTTTTATTTTTGGTACACTATTAATGAATAGAATCAATAAACAAAGCAATTAAATGTTAAGCTAAATTTTAAGTCTTTAGGCATGCTTATAAATTGAAAAAAATTTGGTAAAATTATATACTGGGAAATTAAAAATAATAATAATGATCGCACCATGATTTTTATGAACTCTTGTATTCTTTTCCTTCTACGACTAGTTAAAATGTATTATTTAAAATAAACTACTAACAAAGTTTGATATAATTTTAACTTTTATTAATGTCGTTCCTTAAAGCTGCGCTTTGGACTATTGGCCTTGTAGTATTGAAACTTTGTCAAATGATGAGGATGTGTGTGTGTGACCTGGGATGCCCCCACTCTAAAAACATCCCCATCTCACCAACATGAGGCTTCTGAGCTTTTCTATAGGATTCGAACCCCCAACTTGACAACACCAACCATGAATTGGCTACCAAAACCACATAAAAGTTTGATATTTTACAACCAAATATTTGAATATACACATCATATATATGCAGCAATTCTCTCTCTTTTTTAAAATAAATTTACTGAATGCTCATTGCATGTACTATACTTCAATTCTATTCCTTAGATAAATAACTACTTGGTTATAAGCAAATTTAAATTTTCTTGTTTTTTTAATGATAAATAATTTCCTTTTTCCATTTTCTAAAAACATGAAGGAGAAACCTGGTCTTAGAAAACATGTTTCTAAATATGTCTTAAAACAACTTAATTTAATAATCTAGTTCAATTTTTTTCTCATCAATGTATTTTTACAATGTCTATTGTTTCAGAATAGCAAAAGTTTTAAAAATAATACAAAACACTTTACAAAAATTATGAATTCTGGAATTTTGTAAAGAGCAGCCAATTCCTTTTAACTTTAGAATACATATTATTGAAGATCATATTAAAACAAAACCTTTAAAAATTAATATTTTATATTATGGTTTTAAAAGTATCACATGCTCATAAGTGTTGGTCTTCAATCAAAGGATTTTATTCTGTACACTTATTTAACTAAAAATGAAACTAATCAACACACAGTTTCAATTTATCCATATTTCTTTATCAACACTATAATGTGTTTGTAAATAATTATAATTCACAAGAATATTATTCAGATATATTATAAAAATTAGAATGAATTTACAAGAAATGATAGAAAAATATATAAAAGAACATTTAGGAATGCTTTACATAAAATTGAAATTAATAAGTTTACAGGAAAACTTTTTTAGTACATAACCAAATTCGTTTTCAATAAAAAAATTTTCAGGTTTTAAACCTGAAAAATGTACTTTTGAGTCAAAATATAATTTTTAGTAAAACGAAATAATAATAAATTTTTTATATAAATAACAAGGTTTTAAAAATTGCAAACAAAACTATATTTTCTCCAGGTTAAAAAACCTTTAATACCAATACCAAGCCACAATACTATTAATAGATGAATACTTCACTAGTTAAATCCATTAACTCACTTGATCATTCAAAAACTGTAGTAATTATGGTGATTACTCCAAAAATATTGTATCTTATACTTTTTATACATCATTAGATAAAAGATATCTATGCACAGTAATACAGTATATCATTTATTTAAATTCATAACTTAGATCTAATTTAAAAAAGCAATGTATACTATTTTATCATTTACCTGTACTTTTTTTATGGAGTTAACAATTTGGTAAGTGAGGCATTTAGATAATGAATGATTTAATGTAAATGAATAATGAAGACTAACCAAAAAATGATCTTTCTCAATAATAAAAAGTTTTTAAAATTTAAATAAAAATACCGCATTTGTTCAGAATACTGAAAAAATGTAACATTTGTATTGTAGTCAAGAAGCTGTAACTTTCATAGTATAGATAATACAGTGGATGTTTACCTCTTCTTTAAAAGTTACATATGAATATTCTTCTTCATCTGATACACTGACTGTAAAATTAAGAACATCTAATATTACTCTTACAAAATTTCCTTTCTCTGCCTGCATTTGTTCATAATAACTTCGTCCTTTGGCATGCCATTTATCAAATAACTTGCCAAGATCTTTACGATGGGTAAAAAGTCAAAGAAAAGTAAAATTTCAGATTTAAATAATATATGCCAGGAGTCAAGATCCTTTTCTTTCATAAGAAAACAATAAAAATTTTAAAACTAATCATTAACACTTGTTTAATTTTTAAAAACATTACAAACTAAAGTTTTACTTTTTTGTAAATAAAGAAAAAAAAATATTTATATGTTGAAATCTAATATTTATTTAAAAAAAAAAGATTATGCACAACTAAAAAAATTAATGCATTATTAAAATTGTATTTTTGATATCATAATCAAATCATTATTCAATGTAATGTCAAGATGGATTTCCTTGAATATTAGAATGCATCATCTCCTCAGCTTACAACTTGCGACTCTTCACAATTGCAGTCATAAAATATAAATAAAATTCAATTTCATGTTGTTTGAGTACAATAGAGTGTACAATCTGTCAAGTTTTTATAACCCATTTGAGTGACACTAGTGTTGAAAAATATAAATCTAATTAATGACCTGTAAGAACAGAGATCAGTTATCAATCAAATAGACCCTGTACCAAGGAGTGGCATATACAGACTACATTGATGGGTGGGATTTATGTTTAAAAAAACAAGTAGATGAAATCATCATAATCTTTATGCTAAAAATTAAAAATATAATGGTGCATTAGATGGGTTTAAATCCCTAAATTCCATCTTTGTGTACTGGTACCAGGGAATAAAACTTTTTCGAAAAGCCTTCAAGAAAAATCCCAATTTTTGCAGTATCACTAATTATATTGAAATTGGATATTTTCCATCATTCTTCTACATGTCATGAAACCAAGTAAATAAATATTTAAAGAAATATCTTTCTTTGGGGGATTTTTGAGTTTTTTAAATAAGTGTATACTAAATTAAATTTTGATAATCCATTTTGTAGACATATGCAGCAGATAATAATGAAAGAAATTTGCACCATGCCAGAATTCACTCAAATGAAATTTCTACAGTTCAAAACATTTGTTTTAAAGGAGACAACAACTCTTCAGGAGACTCTTCTCAATTCTTTTAAGTAAATAAATTAACTTCTTTGTTTGGTTCACAGAGATGTTAAATGATAATCCACTAACAAAACTGTAGGTAATGGGTTTTTTTAAAAACAATTTTAAGAGGAAAAATAAAAGGGAACAAGGAATCTTGAAACTTTAATGTTCAGAAACAGACTAGAAACATGCCACTTTTCTGTCACTTATAGCTGGAAGCACATTTTTTTAAAAATACACTAAAAAATCGCAATTTAAATTCACAACATTTAATTATTACTACAACAAATAGTAAAATATAAAGACAACTGAGAAAGAATGCATCTTTGATTACAGAGAATGAAGGAAAGATTAAGAAATATTTGGCCTTTAGAATTTCAGCTTCATACAAAGAAATAAGATAAATATTTTTAATACTTCAATCTGAATATGACAATTTTTCTCCACAGCATTAAGTTAAAATTTCCATTTTGGGGTTTGATTTCAAATTATTATCTTTTAATCCTCACATCTAATAATTCAAATTTATATATAGTAATTTGTTATTCTTTTATAAAAAAAAACATGCAATTACATACTTAATCTGAATGAAAAAAAGTTAATTAATAAATACTTTAATAAAATTATATGTAATAATAAACTGCCTCATATAATTTAAATAAATTATATATATATATATAATTTTTTAACAATAACTTCTCTCTCACACAAAGTAATAATTTACCAACATTCAAGTCTACAAATTAAAATTTTTTATTAATTATTTTTGATAAGCCTAAATTCTATATGTTATTTATAACCATTTTTTATAAAAAAAGTTACCTTGAGCAATTGGAATATGACACTGAGAAAATACATACAATTTATAATTTGTTGGATTTATTAACATTTTTTAAATATTTGTGCTTCTAGTTTCACACAATTTTCATAAAAATACTTATTTAATAATGTTAACATTTAACCAAATTCTTGAATACCAATATTGGAGAAAAAATTCAGATAAATCTATATAACATATTTATTGTATCTGAAAAGCTAGTTTAATGATTCATCTTTTAAAAAAAATTCTTAATTAAAACAATTATTAAACCTACTAATTAGGAATGCATTAATGTTAATTATCTATATTTGCTAATTATTCCATAATTTGAATTCTATAATTTTACTAACTACTATAAAATCCAGCATATAACGCACTTTTAACACAAAAAATAAGATCAAATTTACGAGTGCGCATTATATGCCACATATATAAATGAGAGCTTTAAAAATAAAATATGAGGATTAAAAAAATTATAATCTTCTACACATATATTGAAATAGTGTTTATATAAAAGAAATGACATTTCTTACAAATTTAACGGGTTGTAATTCTATAAGTATAGCATTTTTTTTCCAAAGCCTGATATAATACCTTGAACAAATGACTTAAAATATAAGAGCATTACGCACAAACATTTAAGATTTTGTTGTAAAAAAGGAGGTGCGCATATATGGTAAATATATCTAAAAACTAAAAATTGTAGCTTGAAAATATAAGTGTGCGTTACAGGGCGGTGCACGTTATACACCGGATTTTACAGTACTAAGTCTATTTAGCTATTATTTTATTTAATTTTTGCTAAAATTTATTTACTTCAAAGCACACTAATATAGTAATATATATACAGTAAAATATTATAAAATTGTTTTTATTTTTACTATATTCAAATAAGTTTTAGACCTGTGCCATCTCAATTCAAATTGTTCTTTTGAAAAACTGTATGCATTTTGCCCTTTATTTGTACCTAAAATAATCCCTGAACTATCACTGCCTTTTTTATAATTGTTACTGTATTATTGTGCAATTGTTATTATATATATGCTCTTTTCTTTTATTTCTTCAATATGATTAATAAAAAAATATTAATATATACAGAAATGAAAACTCTATTTATACAAATAACCTTTAAAAAATAATTAGTTATTGAAAATAATATGCAAAATTACAAAGAAAAAAAGTTAAGGCAACAATACATACAACTCTAACCAACATAGAAAAGATTTAATTTATTGACAACTATAAAAATGAAATTTATGCAATACAAACACAGATCAAGAATTATTTTCAAAAATGATAATTATGAGCATGTAGCATTAAAGCTGTCGAACATAAATTTGTGTGTGATAAACTGAACCAACAATGCCATTTAGTAACTAATAAAATATTTCAAAAATAGTAAAAGAGTGCTAAGTGTATTAGCTAAAAATATGCATTTAAGTGAGAACATGTTTGAAATGTTCTGTGGATACTATGTTGCTGATCCCTCTTCAGTAAATTTTATAAATATAAAAAAAGCAATAAATCGAATTGTATTTAAATTTCAGGGGATATTTTTTAGAGACAAGCAGGAAATTAACAATTATTTATTTTATTTTACTAAAAATGATCTCTAATAAAAGTTTGATGTGCTTTTCTCTTTAGATAAAGTTAATTTAGTTTGCTCAACAAGTTTTCTCTATCATTTTTCCCCCTTAATTCCTATAATGAATTGAAACTTGGTGAAGTACAACTCCTCAGTCCATAACACACAATCTTTCCTCTTCTTTCACATTGCAGTCTCCATATACCCAAGATATAATAGTACTATAATTATCAAACAATGTATTTTTATTTATATTTTTACAAGCTGACATTTCAAAAATAAAGATAATGATTTTATTAAGGGAGAAATTTTTGTTCACTAATTCCTAGAGATTTATTAAATAAAATTTTAATTTAAGATACTTGATAAATTACATGGAAAGTTCCTTAGTTTAATTTTAAAATCAAACTACAGTTTCACAGTTTGTGTATAATTTATAGACTAGGCTATTTGATAGTTTTCATTTCCAAACACAAATCTCAAAATGCCCTGATTGAAAGCCCCTAATTTAGTTTCATCAATTACATCATGCTTTAAATTTTTGGAAGTATAATAAAAAAGATTTATAAATTATAATATATATATATATCAGGTAAAATTACAATTTAGTTGGAAAAAATGCTATGATGTAAGGAAATTAAAAAGGATATTTTTCAGCAACGGGTGATGCTGGAGGATAAGAATGCAATAAGCAAAAGTTTTTATCATTCTCCAAGAGTATTTGAAAGCCACGACCACTAGCTAAACCCTCAACAAAAGCCTCCTGGAAATACAGAGCAATTAAATTTCATAAAATTAATAATCTATACATAAAATGCTAAATACCTATTATTTTTACATTATATTTTAGAACAGAAAATTAAAAACAAAACCTTATCTGGTACATTAATGTCCCACAAATAAGAAAAGTCTTCAGTACTTTGATATTTAATATTTTTATTTCTGGATATAACGGAATCATCTGTTTCTTTATCAGTTGGGTGTACCAACAAAGCTTCTTGTAACTATGAATAAAATAAAAAACATTTATAAGCAAACAAAACATCTATAACAAACATTTTAATATATTGTTATTGATACAGATAAATAAATATGATTTATTTATACCTATAACAATACAAAAATACAACAAATTATTATTAATGAGAAAAGTAACATGAGTATATTTCTTGAGCTTAATAGAAAAATGAAGTAATTAACTCTTGGTAAGAAATTATGATTTTTGATTTTTAAGAAATGTGTTGGTAGACATTTAAAATATCAAACATTAATAAATAATTGCTGTAACTCCCCAAATTTTTTGAGCATTTATCCATAACAGTAAATAGTTTACTACAATATAAAAATTCTTAAGTTTTTAGAAATTTTGAATCCAATGATTTATCCTTAAATGCTAATATTATAGATTGAATGAAAATAAACTTAAAACACCATATACTTACATAATTCACATGCTTTAATTATTATTATTTTTAAAAAAATTAGAGATTATTCTTTTTAAAAAAATATGTAATAAGGTAAAAAAGTGAAATATTTTATTTGTTGCCAACCCAATACAGCATGAAAATTATTCTAATTATTCACATATATATATATTAAATAAATATTTTACAAAATGCAGGTATAGAAATTTTTCAATAATAACTGTTTATTAACAACATTTTATTTAAGAAAAAGTTGAACGCTATATATATAAGAAATGAATTCATAGAATGTTTTGTGGTTATGTAAATCATTATACAAAGAAAATTTTTTATATTTTTCTTTTTAAATAACATTTACATTTTCTATAAAGCATTAGTGAATTTTAACCTAGAACTGAGCAAAAACTCTACATGGATATGAAAAATTATAATTTAAGTGCAATAAAAATTCAAAAATTGAAAGGTGAAGATGGATGTTTTCCTTGCAGATATTTTGAATATATAGTTTAAGGTAGAATAAAATAAAACTATGCATTATAGATATGATATTTAAAAATTAATTTAAAAAACAAACAATTGATATAAAGTAAAAGCAAAGAATACAAATTTCATGTTTTGCTAATCTAACTTACATACAGAAAGTCGATTTTAAACTAGTCATCTTTTTAATATGACTATCATATTCATATATATATAGAGAGAGAGGAGAAATTATCCATAAGCTTAAGCTATGTAACAGTTCATTTTTCACAAAACTAAATGAATATTAAAATATTGTTTGAACAATATTAAGGTGCTTGAAGTATTTAATATTTCTATGAAGCAAAATAAATCACCAAATTATACAAAATTAAAATTTAATTTTTAAAAAATACTATATTTTATGTAAGCAAGACAAAATTTCCCTTTGCAGGTAAAAAAAGAAAATTAATGCTAATATAAGCATTTGGTCATGAAACTAATATCAATTTCTTCACCTACATTTCTGAAGTTATTTAATAAATACATAATGTTAAATATATTGTAATATTTGAATTAAAAGAGATGAAATATGAAACAGGGTTTGTTTAAGACCAAATTTTTTAAAAAAAGTAATACAAATGAAAATGTGAAATAAAATATGTTGCATTCAAAACACTATTGAAATGACAATTTTTTTAAGTGACTCAAAAAGTTTGCATATGAACACATAGTTAGGAGGAATGTTTAGCTGGATTAAAATTTGGCAATCTGCTGAAATATGCTATAAAAATAATAATTAAGGTAATAAATAATCAGAAAAACAGACAAATCAATAATGAGTTCAATAATTCTCAATGAGTCAAGTTAATAGTGAATATTTTTTCTATAAAGTACCATAAAATGTATTAATAATTCATATTTTATCAAAAAAAATTTCATGGTTTATCATTATATTCCTTTTTATTTCAAAGATTTCCCCAGAACTTAATCCAAGGGAATGCTTCGATTTAAAAAAATATCTCAATCCAGAAATTAGAAAAAAAGAAAGAAAAAGAGAACTATGATGCTTAACACTGATATACTTAATCAATGATTGGGTAAAAGAGAAGAAAAATGCCTTGTTGCTTATTGCCATTAATTAATATGAAGGACACCCTTCAAATAAACAGCACATTCATAAATGTATTACAGATTGAATGGATCAAGCATCTAACTTTAAATGCATACAACATAGTTGGCTCATATTACAGTAATAGAATGGAGTATATGTAACAAAGAGGAGAAAAAATCTGATAGGAAATAGACAAGGATACCCTTTTATCTAAAATCTCAACCATAATTAATGAATATCTTTGGTAGAAGTAACTTAAAAAAAGAGTATACTAAAAATTGACAGTAATAGTTACTATGGAGCTTCACTCTATTACATGAAATGATGGAATATAATTTTACATTAATGTATGGGTCTTCCAGGTTGGTTCTCGTAGCATAATTATTTTGAATTAGTATATCACTTCCACACAATTTAAGAATATTGACTGAAATATATTAATTTCTAAAATTTTTACATAATATTAATTGTGATTTTACAGTATTTATTCAAGGTTTCTAGATAGTTTATTCTACAAATGACAGTTTAAACTTTTATTAGAATACTTTAATTAATAATGAAAATTTATTAGCTCATGAATTAAATAGTAAACTGATGAAAAACTTAATTATCAAAAACTAACTTCAGCTTCAGTCACCAGCAGGAAATCAAGAAATTTTAATTGAGGCAAAATAGCAATTATATGATGATGAACATTAGGTTCTTGCATCAAAGGATTTTCACCAAGTCCCAAACAATACAGGTTCATAAATTGTGCAAGATAATAAACCTAAAATAAAATGTATGCATCAATAAAAAAAATTAGAAGTAAAGTCTCCTTTTTTAAACACTTATACAGAGTATACAATAAATATAATGTTATTTATAAAAAAAGTTTTTTACATATAGATTTGAAAAATTCACTAGATAAAGAAAAAAAACTAAAGATTTTAGTTTTTAAAGCAAAAAATCATAGCATGATGCATTTAGACTCAAATTACATATAAAATAAATCACACAAAACATTTAAAGACATGCTATACTTGATGTTAAAATGATAAGAATATACTTCATAAACTATTTGAAAAACATACAAATTTATTACATAATAGCATTTATGAGTTCTCTAATTGTTAATACTACTTAACAAATGCCAATTACTAAAAGTCATACCTATGATTTTTTAAAAAATAAAGAAAATGCTTTAATATGATCAGTTCATGTTGTTTTTAAAATTTAAAATATTCAATTGGAATGCAATTTTTTACTTTGGCATGTAAATTTAAAAATCTTTTTGGCAATAAAATATAGGAGATGAAAACATGAAAAACTGATTTATTCAAGCAGAAATTAGAGTAGATATATAAAAAGAGTACTTTTCATAATATTTAAATTTTCCATTGACCTAAATTATTTTAAACAATTAAAAGAGCAGAATTCTTCATCATAGAAAATATATGGATTGTCTGATACATGTACAAAAAAGTGTTAACTGTAAAATTTAGTGTAATATTCCAGTCAAACTTACACCAATCAAAACATATTTCCAAAGTCTCACATCCTTTGGTAACATTTTTTCTAAACTGGTGAAGATGGTCACAATGAGGTTTTACACATTTAAACTGAACTATAAAATTTAATGTTTTTCTTACGGACAGACTCTTAAATAAACATTTAAGATGCAAACAAATTTTAAAAACAAACTTTTATGAGTAAAATATGTTTGGGCATTTACTCCTTTTATTTTTTAAACATGTAATTTAAGTTTCATTTATTATTTTTCTGTATTAAATACCACATAATTTATTGCTTAAAATTACTGTAAGAATCCACCAGTAAAAAGCTTCTATATTTGATTCACAATCTTAAAATGATAGCTATGTATAAAATAAATTGAAACAAAAATGAAAATTTAGATGAAGCCAACAAAATGGATTAGAAAATGACTTTTCACAGAAACTTTGTAAAAATATAAGAGTGCCATTTCTTAAATACAGATTGCTAAAAAGTATTTGTGGTTTTTTTTATTTAAAACTTTGCTTTCAAATATTTAAATAATTTTTCCAAAATTGTTTTAATTTTACAATTTAGCATCTTAAAGCAATTCTACTTGAAAACTGCTGATATTAAATATTGGATAAACAGTTTAACTTTCACCCCTTCAGTGGGTCAATAAAAGAGTATCATCTTGCTTGGGAACTAAACACTGGAAGTTTAGCATCAGACTGACTACCTGATTAGAATATCTGCTCATGCACCTCAGTGCCCAGGGTCATGAAAACTGAGATCGGCACAGTAGGTCCTCTAAGGGCTATTACACCACTGAGTTTAGTTTGGTTAGAGTTCAAACAGAATTCTTTTCCCTTTTTTAGGGTCCCCCCTCACTATTTTAACTTGAGAAAATAACTACTTGTTACTTAAAAATATTTTACAGCATAGTTTTTCGTAAACAAACAAAACTCTGCAAATTAAAAATACAATAAGCAGCAATGTTTATACAAGCACTGTTTGAGGATATTGAATTTTAAAATTTGGAAGGGAAGAAAAAAAATCTTTTTAGTAAATTGAAAAAATTCAGTTAATGAATAGTAAAAGTATAGTGTCATTTCAAAACTCTTGAATCAAGGTAAAGAGATGTTATACTATTATTAATAATACCTTTATATACACATATATGAGCACCAAGATAATTGTTTTAATATTTTTAAAAGTTAACCAAATAAAATGAAACATAATAGCATGATTATGGAATTTAGCACTTTAAAAATATATATAGAAATTTAACTTAAGGTTGATGTAACAATAACATTTTACATACATAGCCATTATATAATTGCTAATTTATCTGTAACAATATACTTTTTAAGAATATTCTTAAAACTTAATTATTTTTATTGAAAGCTCCAGTAAAATTAACACTATTAAAAGATTGATTCATAAAAAGAAAAAAAAATAGTATTCAGTTTTAGAAGCAATAAAAATTTATTGTTTTTAAAAATGAATTTATTTGTCTTTTGAAATTAATTTAATTAAGAGAATTTAATATCTTTTGATATGTAAAGCTTGAAAATTCTTAAAATAATCATTGTTTAAAACACCTTAAAAGAGGGCAATTTATTTTTGTTAAGACCAATCATTAAATATTTAATATGCTAGAAGTACTTTTCAAAATTATTAACAATTACTTTAATTTTATCAATAAACGAATCATTATTTTATTTTTTCTGCTGGCTTTTTTACTCCAGGAGTTTTTTTTAAAATTTTAGCATCATTTTTCAGAAAAATCATAAAAAAACTCATTTTTTATTTTTTAGTAAAAATATTTGCAATGTGTTTTCACCATAGTACACAACATCAAGTCCATATGGATAAATAATGTTACAACTTTTGATAAAGTAATTTTTCCCATCATAACTTGTGTTTTGTATTTTGGAATAATCTTCAATGGATAATCCAACATTTTATGAAACATATAAATGAAAATGCCTTAACTTTTTTTAATGTAAATTATTTATGATATTGAAATATTGAACATGTCTATGCTAATTAATTTTAAAATTAATTTTATTAGAGATTTGAACAATATATTTATATTGACAAGTTTTACACTTCAAAAGATAGATGCAATTAAAAGTTTTACAAAACACAATAATTAAAATCAAAAACATACCAATCATTATTTAACACTTAGAAAGTAAGGACAAAAATTGCTGACAAAAATAAGACAAGGCAATTTTATAACTATTCTGAACCTACCTAATCAGTACACCACAAAGCAAAAATTAACTCACCAAATTATCAATCACCAAGCACAACCAAATCATATATCACACAGGATTATTCATAATTCCTTCAAAAGTTTCAGAGTGCAGTAGCAATAAAACTAAAATGAATACAGCAAAAGAGAACATATGAAAGAATACAGAAAAATTCAAACTTTATTTACATATTTTACAGGTGTTTTATATGTGAACTCTTAGTCACATGGCATACATCAATGTGACAGTCCAGTTCCTCTGCCACACCCTACTCAACATGGTACTATAAATGTTATTGACAACAAGTGTTATCCTTTCCTTGTTATCAAACTTTAACATATTTGGTCTTTAATATATGATCCAAGTTTCCGCCACTTCTTTTCCGCAAGATGTAGCAGAACTGCATGAAAAGACAACATATGCTGTCAATAACACTGATAATACCATGTTGACTAGGGCGAGGCTGGAACTGGAATACCGGATTGATGTATGTCGTGTGACCAAGGGTTCACATATAAAACACTTGTAAAATATATAAATAAAACATGAATTTTTTTTGTACTTTTTTTATATGTTCTTTTTTTCAGTATTCCTCTTAGTTTTATTACCACAGTGCTCCAAACCCTTAAAGGGAATTATGAATAATTCTATATATACACTGCTAAAAAAATTAGGGGAGTACATGGATTTAATGAAAATATGCATATTTCGTCAGATAACTAATGTAAAACAAAACATCCAGTCTAAAAAGTAGCAGAAAACAGAGAAAACTTCACAAGCAATTCAACACACATGGGGGTCAAAAACCAGAAAAAGGAAATAAGTGCAGAAATCATGATTACATAGAAATTGTTGTTTTTGTTGTTTTAGAGGTGAAATTCAATATTTCAGCTGTTCTTTTGAGAAAAAGACTGGAAAATGTCACAACAATGTGATCTACTGCAATCCATGGCTTGGTGTATTATTAGGGGACTGGAATCCAGGCAAACACAAGAACTGTAGTGGATGTTGGAGTGGCAATAAGACTGTGGAATCAATTGTAAGAAACAGGGCATGTTTGAAGTTGTCCAGGACAAGGTCATCCATGGGTTACCACTGCAAATAATGACTGATATATCCTGTAAACAGCTCATTAAGACAGAACAGCCAATATGACATGGGTTCAAAACAGTTTCTTTTGGCAACAGGATGAAAGGTCTCAAGCCAAACAATTCAAAATGGGCTTTAAAAGGATTATCTGTATGCATGTAGGCCAATGGTGTGTATCTGTTGACAGCAAGACACTATACGGCCTGAAGAAAATGGGCTGCTGAGCATCGAGATTGGATGCAAAGTGATTGGAGTCCAAGTACTGTTTGCAGATGGGTCTGGATTCAGTTTAGAGTGTGTCGCTGGACATGGTTTGGAGAAGCCTGACAGGAGTACTTGAAATAATCCAATTTTTTTTCAGGAAAGGTCACATTATAGACTTGGTTGTTTGATAGTATGGGCTGCTATCAGCATAAGTGGACATACTGGCATACATGTCATATGGAATGGCAATTTAATGGCTCAATGGTATGCAAACAAGACCTTAAGGCTTTACGTCATACTTTACATTGCAGCCATTGACAATTCCTTTCCTATAATGCAGATAATGCCAAAAATCATACATCTTATTTAGAGAACTTTCTAGTTGAAACAATACAGCACATGGAGTGGCCAGCATGTTCCTGGACCTAAATCTGATTCAGCATGCTTGGGACTCAGTTGGATGATGCATTCAGCAAGATAACTGCCTTCTCTCACTGTCTGGAATGTGGAGTACAGTATTCCCTTAAGTCTCATCAATAACTTCATTGCATCCAATTCTAAACAGGTGTACAGCACTCTTAGCAGTTCGGGGTGACCACATGCCATATTAAACATCCTCTATCAATTGTAAACAATCAGTTTTTTGTCATTTACATACAACAAAATTAATGGTTTGAAGCATCATTTCATGTTCTTTATACCATTCGAAAGAATTAAAGTTCCCATGCATCTCCCCCCCTGTATTAAGCAATGTTATACCTGTACTCTCCATTTTATGCTCATGCATGGCTATTGTGCAAAAGTTTCTTCCTTTTTTTACTTACTCCCCTAATTTTTTTTAGAAGTGTATAAGTAGATTAAAAATCTTTGGTCTGAAACTTATTTTGTATGCAAAAACTATGTATGCTTTTTATTCAATACTAAATAAATGTTATTTTGAAAATTACAGCAAATCAGAGAACATCAGAAACCACAATGTTATTTATATCAAATATTGTTTTTAAAACTTTAAAATTCGATAAAAGTAACAAAAACAAAACTTTTTGCAACCTTTTAAAAAACTACTCTACAATATTTAGAGTCCAATTTCATGACTTTACATTAAGAATCGTATTGCAATAGTAATTTTATAACAATTCAAAATTTTAGACACACAAGATCCCTATAACATGTTGACAATTAAGATAAAATTTACATACATTGGGGGGAGGGACTTTGTTTTCATGTGTGAACACAATTTTTTTCTCAAAACTGTATTTTTTGCTATTCATTACAAATGATACATTTTATGAATAAAACTTTGATAAATATCGTTAGAGGAACACAATATAATATTATTCAGTGATAGACTTCAAAGCTTATATAAAAGAAACAACTGAAATATGAAGTATAGTCACTGAAAATTGCTAGAAATGGCTTTGAGAAAAATATAAAAATATTTATTCACAATTTCAATCAGATTAGAATTTTATCATAGTATGAATAACCTCATTTTTGGATGATGGACAAAAATTGTACTGGAAATGCAGAAAATTCTTGGAGTTGTGATACACATATAGTTGAACATAGCAAAGGAAATGCATATAGTATTTGAATTTTCCTAAATGAGTGATGTATACATGACTTCATAATATGGAACAAATCATTTGCAAAATTTGTAACAAATATATGTCTGAGAGCAGAAAATCATTTAATATCAACATGTAAAATGAAAACACATTAGTACTAGTGCAATAGGTTTACTGGAAAGGGGTATTTTGAATGATATTAAAAATTTTCAGATACAGAAGCCAATCCTTGATAAAAAGTATTTACTTGTTTCTTGTGAAATTAAATAAAAAAAATCTCAAATAATAGGTCTTATGGTGACTGCTACAATAACAAAATCACAAATAATTCAGAGAAAAAATAAAGAGAATAAATTTGTAAAATTCCTTAATTAAATTTTACTGTTTCCAAAAGAATTTTAATATAAAAAATGAAAAGTTGTAGCAGCTTAAAAACATTTAATATTTTTATTTAATTAGACCAGACAACTAATAGTTGTAAATTGTGTGTGTGATAATGGTTATTTTACATAAAATATGCCCACAATGAAGAATGCATTAATAATTATTTTGTTATGCTTTAAAAATACATACAAAAAAGAAAAAAAATCACACTAAAAATTTTAAAACTTAAATTTATTCATTTTAAAAAAACATTTAACTTTTAACAGTTTATTTTCAAATGAGAAAACTAATGAAAAGAAATGCATTCCAGTTTACAAACCATTTTGTTAAATGCAGAAACTCTTCAAAAGAATGAAGCTTATATAAAATATTTATGTTGAGAGATCAATTAATTCTGTGGAAATCCAATTTTAAAAGATGTTAAGATTTTAAATAGCAATCGATAAATATCACTCAACATTTTAATAGTTTAAATATATCACTTCAAGGAAACTAACATATTTTAAGTTAAAAAGGTGGATTCAAAAATACCTTTAAAAGTTTACACATGGAAAGTGGATATTCAGAAATACTTATAGAAATGGATGTTTTTTAAGTGAAGGTAGTTTTCTCATAATTCTAATAAATATATTGATTAATCATTTGAAATATCCTTGAAGCAACTGAAATATTTAATTTAGTAATTTATCACATAACAGTGCAGAAATTATTAAATAATGAAAGTTTTAAATTTGAGCTTCCCAAAAAATTATTCAATAAATTTTGGATCTGTATTAGGAAAGATATTCTAACAATTACTAAGTTTTCCATTACTACACTTATCATTCCTACTACATATTTGTATGTAGTGTTCTCAGTACTAACATTTACAAAATCTGAAACACAGTAAACCCTACAAAACAGCAAAGCTCCACATCCGACAATCAAGACTTAGTTGTTCATGTAAAAATGAATAAGTACACATTGAGGGAAAAAATTTCTTCAAAATATGTTTTTTCTTTAGCATACATACATTTTATTAAAAAGTGCAATGTAATAAATTAAATGCTTGATATATTAGTTAACAAATTATGTCAAGTACTGCTAATTACAACAAATATTTGATTCTACAAAGTATATTTCAGTACTTTTTAATTATTTTTACTATACTTAAAGATGAGAATGTCTTGCAACTTGAATGATTGCAATTTACTTTTTACCATAAATCAGTGCCGGTTTTCCCATTGAGTGCTTGGGGCTGGGGCTCAGATAAGCTGGATTTAACAAGATTTTCTGGTTATAAATTTCGATCTGCCAAAGCCAAGGGGCCTGTAAATCTTCTGTGCTCAGGGCCCGAAATAAGCATTAGCAGCACATAGATGATAAATGAGTCTAAAGTATTTGCATTATTTATGTTTGACTTTTTTCAATATTAGCCCCATCATATATTAAAAGCCATATTTTGTTTTTGTATTAAAAAATTCTGGTACTTATGTAATATCACAACAATGCCAACATTCAAAATAACTCACCAAGTTGGTTACCTCGATTTTGCATTTGTTGTACTTCGTTTGACATGCCTTCAATATGGTTGCAATAATACATAAGTTCCAAAATTCCTTTATATGCCATGAATTTTATTGAAAATAATGCTTTTGATAGTCAATTGAAAAAGATTATATTTATAGAGCAAATCAATGACTTACAGCTCATCCTGTACAATGTAATTTTTGTAGATGATTGAATTTAATGAATATAATCCTAAGGAAATAAAATTTTAGCATGTAAAAAACACTGTTATAAGCTATCTTTTATACATCTTTTATTCTCAGTTTTAAGATAGTTTAATGGTTTCAAATTTAAGTAACACTTTTGTTCAAATTAGGACATTATATTTTTAGAGTGAATTTTTACAAGTTTGGTCATTGCCTTCCAAAAATTAGAGTAAACAATTTTTTTTTAAAATTATAGTAGCTTTATATTTTAAACATGTTTAAAGAGTTTTTTAGACTAGTAGTTTTTAAATTTAAAAAACTTTTGGCAATTTATGCTTAATATTCCTTTAATAATGAAGTTTGAGAGTTAGATTTCATGATAAAATATATTACAATTAGACTTGCTTCTTTTGAAAGAAGTGATTAATCTGAAAAGAAAATTAAAGTAATACATACATTGTCAAATGATTTTATATTATTATGTCGCACCAGAAAAGTTTCTAATTTTTTAAGATTTTCCATATTTTCCAATAACGAAATTTCATTAGAGGACAAATTCAAATATCTCAGACTTTTAAGACCATCCAAGCCTTCAATAACTTTAATACAATTGAAGGATAGATCTAAAACAAAGGATATATTTTCAGAGGTATTACTGCACTCAAAAATAGCTACACATATGATGTACTTGGAACACAGAAAATAAAAATTAATAAACATTAACTTTAAGAAATTCATATAAAACAGACCTTAAAATAATACAGAGCTAATGATTTTTACCTCTCATTTTCAACAATAAAAATGAAACTTAGAAGGCATGAGCTATTGTCACTAAAAGACACAACATAAAGTACTATTCTGTAAGAGTTAAACAATAATAAAACACTTTAAACAAAATGTAATGTAAAATATTGCTTTTTAAATTAGGTAATTAAATTATTTTTATTTTTAAAATATCAATATCTTCCTAAAGCAAGTTTTCAGTTACATTATAAGAATTGCATTAAAAATATTTCAATTGAATGAGTTAAACATTAAAACTATTTATGGGGAAAAAACCATTTCCAAGGGTTCTTCTTGAAAAAGTTCAATTTTTTAATTCTTTTTAAATATGCAAATTAAAAAAGTGTTTCCTATTAAAATATTAAATTCGTTGGTAACCAAAATGAAATTTTTAAAAACAAAGTGTTAATAAAACATAGATTTAAAACTAAAAAGACATAACATAATATGTATAAAAAAAAATTAGTTGTAAAAAAGTACTAATTTTTAACCAGTGCAGCTTTTTTGAAATAAAAACCATAATTTTAGGATACAAGCATTTTAGGAGTTTTCAAGAATGTTCACTGTTTCATACATACAAAATAAACTTAAGCTTACCTAAATGGCGAAGTCTAGATAAAGAATCAAGGCCCTCAATTTCATCAATAAAATTATTTGCTATTTCCAATTTAGTAAGCAAGGAAAATTTCCATATGTTACCAATATTCAGTAGTCCTAAAAAATAATAGGATGCATTCTTTAATTCACTCAACACAAGAAAAACTTTGATAGATCATTTAAAGAACAAAATAAAAAGTAAAAATTTATTATTTTTAAACACATATGTATTATAATCTACATATACAATTAATTGGTTTCTAATATTATTTCAAAATGAATCTGTGCCTGAATAGTACATATTTTCCATGCTGACATGCATTAATTTATTTGTTTTTGTCAGAAATTTAGCACATAGTTAAAATTTTATGTTGTTTAAGTATTTTTTATTAAATAAATCAGTATATACAAATTATTCATATATTCTTGATGTAAATAAACATTTAATACATCATCTAAGTTTTTTTTGGCTTTTATACATTAATGGTGATCCACTAGTTTGATTTAAAACAGGAAAATAACAGTCAAAACGGAAATACATATTTTTAAGAGAATTTAGCAATAAGTATAAGATTACATGTAACATATAATTTAAAGGTTTTCTACAACTATATTATTAGTACTTATTCACACACAGTTTGTCTAAATTTAAGGAAAATTATTAGAACTGTAGTTTTAAAGAACATTTTTTATGCTATACATTTCACATTATACAGTGCACAATACTAAAACATCTATAAATTAATCAATCACAAATACATAATATTTTTTTTTTCACGCTTTAAGTAGAAATTGAATTTGTTGATTCTAATTAACCTTTAGAAGATGGTTAATTTTGAGAAGTTGATACTCTTGATTATACAGACATTTCTTTTTAACCCTTCTTTGCATGATTTTTTTGTGTGTGTGAAATAAATTAGGGTGATATAATACATGCTCTAGATCAGGGGTGGCCAACCCACAGCTGGTGTGCCACAACGGAGTTGCAACAGTGGCACACAAAGATCTATTGAAAATATAATAAAAAATAACAATTTTATTAAAATGTAGTTGTCTCAGACCAAAAAAACCTCAAAATTTATTTTAAAGCACACTTTATAAAATGAATTACCAAAAAAATTATCATGTAAAGAATTTTTTTTATTGTTATGTACACTGGCTTTCCAAGGGAAGTGCACTCGTGAGATTTCGGAATTTGAGGGAGCGTGCTCCTGTGAGTGCTTGCTACTAAAACATGAAGACTGGCTATGGGATTAAGCTTACCTTACCAATATTATGGGATATTTAAATAATTTATATTTAAGATTACAGGGGAAAGAATGTATTTTTCCTATCCTACTTGGCCATATATCTTTTGTAAACAGGCTTTTGCATCTTTTTTCTCTATTTTTAAGAAAAAAGATTTAACATGTTAAACAACAAAACAGCAACTATCTACCAACATTAATAAAACTCTGAGCTATATTTTAAAAATTTAATATTCATTTTCAGGGATTGTTTCAGTGCAAGGTTGGATAATTTTCAAGATAAAAAAAGAAAAATTGCTGGTCTTTTTAAAAAAAATTTTTTTTTCAATTTCTCTACAAGACATTATATATATAAAATTGTCCCCCTCCCCCCCAAAAAAAATCTAAATTGGAATTATTAACTTACAGCACAATACTAGACTGAAAAGCACAAACATCAGAAACTTATTTCAACTCAAGAGATCTAAATTTTGTTGAATTTTGTTAAGTCAAACTGACAGGCAATTTTCCCAATTTACACAATTTGATTGTTGGATTTTATTGTGGTTTGGGATCAACACATGTTTGCGAAAAATTGTTTTTTATTATGAACATAACAAAATCATAATATGGCTCAAAACTAATTGGTATACACCTAAAATAACCTAATTTTGCTAGCATCTTCAAGAACTAATCCTATTATAGATGAATATGTTTATAATGTATTTCTAATATGTTTAATAATAAATTAGAATTAGATCTTTAAAGTTACTCATTTTCTTTTTATACCTAAAAAAGTTTATTAAAAACAAAGTAAAATGTGCATTAACAATAAAACAAAGGTACTTATTATATAATTCCTAAATTTTCAGTATTTTGACTAGCATGCTATTTGTATAAAAATCCCATAAGCCAACAGGTAACATTTCTACACCTTTTTATTTGTTGAAAAAGTTGGAAGTGGCATACATAATGATTTATTGTCAGATAGAGGCACTCTTACCAAAAAAGGTTGGCCACCACTGCTCCAGATTAAAGAAAAAATGTTAAAAAAAATCCTAGTATAAATATGTAGTGTAAAATAATTAAAAAAAAACAAAAAACAGTACGATGAAAATATCCATATCATGCAAATTTACATGTTAAGCACAATACAAAATAAATAAATAAAAAAACAATATCTTTGTATAATTTTTAATCTTGATGATAATTAAAAAACAAATATTATAATTATTATTCTAATTTCATCTACATTGAGGTATTCATTGTCAGAATTTTTATCAAGACCATCTTCTGATAGTCAACTGCCTTCTAACTGGTCCAAGTAATCTTCAAAGCCTTCTCTTTTACATTTCTCTAGAAAAATAACACAAAATAAACATATAGTAAAAAACATTTTTGACATACATTAGAAGTGAAACAACCGCATAGTGATGTAAATTCCTGTCACATGGTTTTGTGAAAATTATTTGGGGTATTTGATATAAATTGCACAGAAAGTAGCAGAAACACAAAAAACAAACCTTTTTTCACACCCATTATCGCTTTTATTAGCAAAAAAAAAAAGATTAGTTATAAAAAAAAATCCAAGAGATTGCACATTTCTTCCAACCAAGTTCAAACCCGCCATGATGATTGTGACATTTGATTTTTTCATGTTCCTTATAATGCAATAGTCTTGAAAAAAGTTGCCAGCGACAACCAATTTACAGTACGTTTGTTTTGAGTACAATTTTTTGTTCACTAAATGTTATAATGGAAATTTCCATCATCATTCAAAAAAGGGTTAATCAATGATTAACACTACCATGTTATCTGAAAAAGATAACATGTTATTCATATGCTGAGCAGTAGGGATCTTTGTAGTTAAGAAAGTGAAAATTGTATAACCTTCATGCATGAAAACAAGAGTTCAGTCAAGTGATTGGCATCTGTGGGTTATGACAGACCACATGGTATTCAGAAGGCAGTTAGGAAGGAAAAAAGCTCATTAACTGATTTTTTCCATTGAGCGATTACTCTTTTTGATTGAAATATCAACCACCCATTAAGGTAAATAATTATGACACAGGCAAAATGGATAATGTTTTATTATTTTATAAGATTAAACCTATAAGGAGACTTTAATTATTATTGATTTTTCATTAATTAAGTTTATAAACCATTATTATTATAAACCTAACTTAAAAAAGTAACTACAACATATAAATAAAGATGACAGTAACTTTACTTTTGGATAGAAAAATAAACAAATATAAAAAAAAAAACTGACATTCACTTAACTTTTTAAAAAAGAAAATTGTATGTATTATACAAAATAAATCTACCACAAATGAGGAGAAAACAAACAAAAACAACATAAATTCAAACTGGTGAATTTAAATACAGTGAATGGTATCTAATTTTATCATAGCATGAAATTTTATGATGCTACATCACATAAAAATAAATATTAGACCATGATCAGATTAAAACATCAACATTTACATGTGTATATATATATATATTTTTATAGAATAGAATTTTAAAAAGTAGAATATGAACAGGGTTCCTACTAGATCTAAGAAATGTGTCTATGTAGTACAAAAGTTATTTGATAAACATATTGAAGATGCTAATAGATAAAAGATACTTTACTTTTATTACATGAAAAGACAATTCAAAAAGGAGAATGTATTTACTCTGATGTTCAAACTGTAGCGATAATACAAGACTGCTTTCAATTCCATCCATCTTAACCAGTCGCTTCAATTCTGAAATATTTAACCCTTCTACTACAGCTAAATTGTGCACAAATTTTTCTTCTACATAAGGTTTTGTCATAATGACTGGAATCTGAGATGTACTTAATTTGTTCCCCATCTATTACAAAAGAAATAATAAAAGACAGCACTTAAAATTTCATTTCAAGACTTGGAAAAAGAAGATTAATTACATTTAAATGAAAATTTAAAGAAAATATAAAAATTATGAATGATGGATGTTAATTTTCTTCACATGTAAAACATATTTAATATGGTTTAAATATTTCCAAAATTATACTGAATAAAATATATATTAAATCAAATAAAAAATGAATATTGATTTACCAAACAGAATTCATTTAAGATGATAAAAGTTTTCATTTACCAAGGACACTTAAACAATGTGAAATTTTCAAAATGTGTGTGTGTGTGTAAAACCTTATGAAATAAATTATTTAATTTATTCTTTATTCATATGATTTTCTAAAATTTTGTAAGTGTTGCATATATTCCACACTAATTGATGTCATGTTCAAAATATTCTTGAGTCCTTTTATATTGTGTGTAAGATGTATTTGATATCTATATAATTTGCAATGAAAATTAAATAAAAATGAATTTAAGAATAATTTATATATGTTTAAAAACTTACATTTAGTTAATATATTAAATACTACATAAGCTAACATTCCATTTAATAAATGAACAACAAATTATTAAAGGAATTTCTTCCTATGAATAATTTTGAAGCTTATAATTATTTAATGTTTAAAAAGTGTGCAATTAATTTCGGCTCCCAAATGTTATGGGGGGGAACATCGGTTTGGGGTTTTTTTCTAAATGTCATAGTGAGAAACAAAATTTATTCTAAAATAAAAAATTTGAAAAAGTCCTTAGCGACCACTTTTGTCGCCAAAAAAGAACTTTTCGCCAAATCCCCCCCGTATCTACACTCTAACCTTATTTTCTTACTTTATTTCTTTTGGTTATATTTTTAATGAAATATTTCTTTTTTAAGAACTTACGGTGAAATTGTCGAATCGGCCGCTTCTTCGCCAAATTTAGAAATATCGCATTTTGCGCGTTTTGTCAAAACAAACTTCTTCACTGGAAAAACAAATTCAGAAGGGTTACCAGATTTAGAGCATTTATCGATTTGGCGAGAAAACACTTGGCGCGAGAAGCGGCCGATTCGACAAATCACAACCGAACTTACTTTAGATTTCTTTAAAAACGAAAGTTTGTTGAACGAATGACTGTGGAAAAAATTTTATATTAACGAAATAAGTTCATTTTCTCCTTACACAAAAATATATTTTTACATTTTCATTCCGAAAAAAACACGATTTATAGTATTTTTGAAAACGTTTAACATGAAACATGCAGTAATTCAAGACAAACAAATTCAGTTCCTTGGATCGAAGTCGAATACTCTACCAAGTGAGAGAAAAACAAGAGTTGAATCAAATCTTAGCATTACATTCATTTCAGCTCAGTTCAGTTCCGGTTTTATGGGATATGGAACAGCAAAGGCTATTATCCCCTAAGAAAGCTAAAGGATTTATAAATTCGTAGATATCAAAATAGTTCATTTTCTGGATAAAAAATCTGAATGTCAATCTATTTGACACAGATTTCTCCAATAATTCTTTGAATGTAATGTTATAATGTGGATCAATTTTGAGAAAATGCTTTAGTTGATTTCGAGGATGAATATATATATTGCAGTTTAACAAGATGTGGTCCAAGTTGTTAGGCAGTTACAAATTCTAAGGATTGCGTTGTCTGATAAATTAAATTTTAGTAGAAATCCTGGAGTAATGATCATTTTGCTGAAGATTCGAGAGCCCAGGATTTCTTCTCTTCTATTACTTGTCCACTTAAGCCGCATTCACACCAAGGCGTACAAACGTCGAGTGTTAAGCGTCTAGCCAATCAGAGTCTTCCTCTCGTCTACGTTGGGTATATGTTTTGGAGCACTTAGTCCTGTCGGACTCTTAATCTCCTATCCTGGAATTAAAGATGACTGAAGAAGTCTCTGATTGGCTAGACACTTAACACTCGACGTTTGTACGCCTTGGTGTGAATGAGACTTTAGAGATCAAGTGTTGAGAATGGCATTGCCTCTTCAACCAATCAGCGTCAAGCTAATGACGTCATTGTTGCTGTTCTTTCTTTAGATGTACTAAAAACTTCTCATTGTAACGTTGTGTATTGTGTTTGTGCGTGATTAAATGTTTTATGGGTCACATATCATTGTCTATTCAGTATTTTATAGATTATTTACACCAAAAACAGACATCGGGTAGATATCAGCCCTGCAATAAGATTTAAAGAATTGTGTAGCGGTGAGTTTAAGCTTCATAATTTTATCAAGCTTATTTTTCGAATATATTGCCCAAGTTTTCAAAATATTTGCTGGAACATAAGTTATCATTTGCTTTTTTAAAACTCTCTTGATATACTTTTTTGTTGATGTCTTCTGAGGCGATCCAGCCGATGTAAACATTGGACTCTGTGACAGTTCTTGCGAGATTATCCGCCTGTTCATTCCACAATATATTTTAGTGTCCCGGAGTCCAAAGTAGAATCATCTGAGCATTTACTGTGCACGTTCCTTGATGAGAAGAACCACAATTACTATATATTGTGGACTCTGACAAAATCGAGATGGATGCGAAAAACTGAAACAGTTAGTGCATTGTCTAGGACTGTCAATGAATAGTTGGATCTTATGATTAATAAACCAAAGTTTAACATTATCTGGTAAAACCGTTCCAAGTATGGTTATCAGAACGAGAGATACTTCAGGACATGTAACTGATTTTATAAATCTGCGAATTTCTATACTTTCAAAATTATTGCTGCTTTGTAATTCCGCAGACAATTCTTCCAAGGATACATCAGTAGGAATTTCGTATAATAAGAAGCGGGATGTAATACCCTCTGTGGCGGTTTGCTTCTCAGTAATCCCTAAAGGGAAATATGTGTGAACCTTCCATAACCGATGGGGGGATTCAAACAGTCTGTAACCAGCTTTGGCTGATAACGGAACCCTCGAAATCGGTGGGTGTGCCTACCCACAAAATAGTAGTTTTCAATTTATATTTAATTGTTTGTGTGTCGTCATAATAAATATTTAAAAAACTTGAAAACAAGGACTGATATCTTGAATACGCGACACAATTTCTGATGATCCTGACGTGATATTTTATGGAAATTTAAGTGGAATATAAATTGAAAGTGAACTGTTTTTTGAAATTGATTGGATAATCCTTTTTCTTGGATGAATTACGACTCATAGTGAGGAGCTGAGATTAGAGGTAGGCACATTTTGCTTTATTCAAATTTATTGATTTATTGAATTGTTTAAATTTAAAAATGGATCTTGAAAGGTTAAACGAGAAAAGGAAAATTTTAAGGATGTCTTTTACTAAGCATTTAACAAAAATAGAATTTACTTTTAAGGAAGTAAGGAAATTTCTGCAGAATTTAATAGAGAGGCAAAACTTGAGGAACTTTTGAGCTTAAAGCTCAGCTCGCAGAAAAATTAAATGAGTTGATTAAAGCTGATGAGAATATACAATTACAAATTAAAATAAGTGAAATGGCGCAATATCATCTTGAAAGAATAAAAAAGATAGAGGTATAGATTTAAAAACAAACTGCATAGCAAATAGAAATATTATTGACAAACGGGAAATTAGGACAAGGGTCCAAAATTAATAGGGATAAAACTATTTATTTTAGAAAGAGAGAGAGAAAAAAAAAACTAAAACTTTTAAATTCCCTTAAGCTAAACATAACACCTTTCAAGGTGATTGTAGTCAATTTCTAGATTTTGGGGAATTTTTTTTGAAGTTGCGATTCAATAACAATGATTCGTTAATAAAGTTAAAAAGTTTACATATCAAAAAACATATCTTGAGTGTTGTTTTTAAATGCAGTCCCTAACAGAAAAAAATTATGATGCATCAATAAAACTAAAAAGAAAGGTTTGTCGAACAGATATAATTATTTCTCTCTTATAAACTTTTATTATGATTGTAAAAAATATTTTTTTAATTAACGGTTTAAAAAAATGTGATTAATAGAAACGAATTAGATCATTACAATTGTTGGGTGGGCTTCAGGTAATATAGTATTTTTGTGCCCCATTTTTACAAAAGGCCCCGAAAATTAAATTTAGATTATAATCCAACAAAAACAAATGAATTATTTGATATCAATGATTTAGTAGAATTTTTAAAAAAGGAAGTAGAATGTAGAGAAGCTTCGAAAAAAGTTAGCAAACCCCAAAAAGCTCTAATCAAAGAGAATATTCGTTTAAAAACTAAGCGGGACAAATTTATCATTAGCCAACTATTCGAATACAAAAATAAATTTTACTAGCATTAAATGTAGTACCGTCGTTTTGGCCACGCATGTAGATTCGTATCAACATAAACATGAACCCAATGGGATTTTTTCCTCCGCGAACTTCCATACTTCTTCCGCTGATAGTTTTGTGTAATGAAAGTTGATATTCTGCCCTCTAATCTTTGAGTCATGATTGCTCCTTAGTACTTCTGAAAAAAAATCATTAATGGCAAAAGGAAGTGTTTCATTTGTTTTCAGAATCATTAAAAAAGTTTTGCAATAATAAAACAAAAAAAGAAAATCTGTGGTTTTTTTTCCTAACTGTTGATTTGCGAAAATGGGCAGAGAGCAACGGGGGGCTTTCAGTGACACTGCGACGGGGGTTCAATCACCCTCTGAAGAAAGGGGAAATTCTAGGGATAATACTACGACATCTCTGGTTTCTCTCTCTACTAAGGAAAAGAAAAATATAACGTATCCAGTTCGGTTTTATTACAGACATTCTCGGTTTTAGTTAGGACACCGAAAGGAAGTGTTCAATTGCGTTGTATGTTAGATGGTTGGGGAAAAAATCTTTTAACTGAGGGGAAAAAGTTGAGTTTTGGATTTAAAGGTTGTTGATAAGGGGGTTAGTTATTTTACACTTTCGGAAGTGAAGCCGCCAGAAATACACTTGTGATATTGTTGTGAAGTAACGTTTCAAAATGTACAAACAATAAGCATATTAAAAAACAAGCGGTTGTTATTGATTCGATCAACCCCGCTGAAATTCGATTCCATCGAAGTTTATAAGAAACATCGCGTGTTGGAAAGGGGGAACGGTTAGCGGATAAAGTACCCTGAAAGGATTGATGTTTTGATTGGTTCGGATTTTTCAAAAACAGGTGAAAAGGAAATTAAATTAGAAAAGATTAATTGCGGTTTATAGTATTTTTTTGGAAATTTTAAAACAGGGGAAAGGAAGATGAAGTTAATTGTAAGGATATTTTTGTAATCATTTAATCTTAGAGAAAAGGAGTTCGATTTTTGATAGAGTAAAGGGGAAATTTTGGTCATTAGAAACAATTGGGATAAATCCGGGTAATGAAGTGCCCTGTCAGATAAACAAATTTTTCGCTCTGATCAAAAATATGAAACTCGATTGTTGTGGAAGGAAGATAGTAGGAATTAAAAGTATATGGAATACAAAACATCCTTACTCGGTTCAAAGAAAACGTTTGAGAAAAAAGGGAATTATATTTAAAAATACGTGAAATCATAAAGGAAAACCAAAGGGGTTGTATTATAGCGGATGAACCTGGATTTAGATCAAAAACAACACTGGATATTTTCTTCCACATCCCGCTGTAGTGCGCGAACAAAAGGATATACAAAGGTTAGAATAGTTTTCGATCATCATCAAAAGGTAAAAGGCGCGTTATCATTAAAAAGTTTTTTGAGAGCGGACCAAATTTAAATCCCGATTTACTTAAAATCATATTACGGTTCAGATTACATAAAATTGCATTTTTTGCAGATATCAGCGTGCTTTTTTAGAAATAGGAATCGTCAAAGGGAAAATAGGCAATTTTAAAATTTTATGGAAATGAAAATTTTAAACTCCATTCAGCACTCATAATTGAAACTTTTCCCCTATACGGGTGACGTTTGGGTCAAATTGTCCATTCTTACTTCCATATCATAAGACTGCATGTGAAAAATCATTAATAAAAAAAGAAAGCGTGTGAAGTGCTCAAGGTTTTTTGACGACCTTGGAGGCCCCCGTTTTCCAACTAACCCGGGTTTTGGGGGGAAAATTAAAGGCAATTTTTTAAAAACCCCAAAAAAGGGGAAAAAGAAAGCAAATGTGAAAATAACG
>BMAV01020182.1:0-16047 GCA_019973955.1 Trichonephila inaurata madagascariensis
AAATTAAGCTTTCAAAATAAAAAAACTTTTAATAAAAGCTGATTTTACGAAACCCAAAAGGGTTTGGCAACGAAAGTGAGTTTCGCGCCAAATGGGCAATCAACATCTACTTCATCACGTCCGCTTCACATTTTTTCAGGGATTACACTATAAAAACTGGAGACAAATGAATATCCTCGATTTAACTTCCAAATATTGACAACGTGAATGTTCAAAATCTAAATAACTGCTATCCAGAGCCAGATATTAAAAGATCCAGAAGAATTCTCCTGGATTCTTATACCCCCAACCAAACATTTAATTTAGTTACTCTCCATGTAGCGAATGACCATGGTAAATTCTAAATTTTTCTTTTTATCTTTTTTCCTTCTTTAAAGTTTTTAATTCCCACACAGTTTAGCTTTCTAGACCCTCCCCACTGCCATGTTTCAATGCTTCAGTGCAACCAATAGAGTGCCTACTCCCCAAGACCTATCAGCCAATGGCGTTCATTTCATTCGAACAACCAAAGTGAAATTTTTTCCAACTTCGAGAACCGCCGATACCGCTCCTGTAACCAAGCCTCCTTGCCACATTCCCTGAACCAATCAGGTGACTGTCATCCATCAAGGACCAAACCACATCAGACCACATCTTACTATCTCGATATGGGTTGGACGTGACCAGTGACGATCAGCGACCAGTGACCAAATCCCCGATTTTGGAGAGGGAAAAAATGCGAATGAAGAATTTATTTTTGTTTCAATAATGTCATCTTTTTAGCAATATTACAGACTACTTACTATTACAAATTTACTACTATTACAAAAAAAAAAGAGAAAATTTAATGCCGAAGAAGATTTCTATAAACTGGTGAGAATGTCAAACGAAACACCCACACACAAAAAGGACTTTTACTTCATGTTATTTCGCATCATTTATCATCATATCGAACTCCATTTCAAATACTTTTTACAGGCCTTGCAGGATGCGGTGTAAACGTTCGTCAGGTGACCTCAAGATATGCGATTATTCAACACTAACAATAATTACGTCAATGAGTATAATAATAAAATATACACACATATATATATATATATATATATATATATATATATATATATATAGTAATATAAAATAAAAGTGAAGAAGTACTAGAACCTGCTGTGCTAAAGCAGGAAGAAATTGAAATTTACAAGACACAGTAAATGTAGATACAATATATATATATATATATATATATATATATATATATATATATATAATATATATAATATATATATATATATATATATATATATATATTTATATATATATATATATATATATATATATATATATATATATATAATATATTTAATACATATGCGGACTTAATAAATTCAATTGCAAACCATGTATGTATTGGTTGTACTTCAAAAGAACAAGAAACTTTCGTACGTCAAAAATTACATAAGATGTCATTAATCGATACAAATGGATTGCCTTATCAAACAGTTTATGTGAATAATATTTATTACATGATTACCACAAGAGAGTATTGATGTAAATAAAATCTTGTGTTGGCGAATCAACTTTCCTAGATTTCTCACGGAAATTTAATGTAAGGCTTTGTTTCTCTGTAAATCGTTTGGGTCATTAGCTCCAAATACAGTTTAAATTCTAAGTAATATTTTTAAAAAAATAAGTCAATTCCTACTTAGATCAACAAAGAAAAATTTTATTTTAGTTACTTTTTATTTAATAGTTACAATTAATGTAAATATGGATATACATAGGACAGAATCATAACATTAATTGGTAATTAATTCTTTTAATTATCATTAAAGTATTGTATTGTCCTTGTAATTTCAGTCCAATTGAATGTTTTAACACGTGAGAAGAAAAACTTTTCAAGTTTTGACACAAGTCGCCAAAAGGGTCGCAGTCGCCAACGTGGCTGTATTTGTAATTCTTTAAATAATTAGTTTTAATCCATTAATTTTTATTAATTATAATTAAATAATTGTATTGTCATCCAAAATGATCCTGTATATAAAATTTAAGCTCAATTCAGCGCTTTAAATTGTATTTTATGAACGATTGAAAATTCCACCAAGATAAATAAATAAATATACAAACATTTGAATAAATAAATATATAGACAGTGCGAGCTAATAGTAGGAATTGAAAAACACTTATTCGAAAAAAGAGCTATGGGTAGCCTGACTTTTTGCTAAGTGAGTCTCTTCGAAGAAAATGTTTTTAATTGAGTAATATTATGTCTCTTCCTTAAACAACATGGCAACATTTTATAATGAAGCCTTTCTTGACAACTAAGCAAAACCAACATGAATACGACCAACATATGGCTAAAAGGTACAATATATTGCGTACAATGTGCAATTTAAAGTGGTAAGAAACTTCTAGAACACTCAATTGAAGCTCCGATGATTACAAATTTTCTATTAAATTCTCTCGAAATATTTTCAAATAATAGACCACATTTAACATTAATCAATGCAGCCCGGATGCTCTGAATATAGTTTTTCTTTAAATAATTCATGATTGTTAAGTGTATTCAGTTATATTCATGTCAAGTATTGAAATGGATAAGAATGACTAAAATAAATGTGCATTTATCCAAATAAAAATTCAGTCTTAATTTATTACACTTCCTTTGTTCAATTTTCAAAAGCATTCTTTTAATGATCTTTTGGAAAAAAGTACACATTAATATAAGAGAAAACAGTAAAGTTATTTTCCCGTTTATTATATATTTTTAATTTTTTTATGTCCTTTTTTTTTTTTTTAAATTATTATTTTATATCCCATGGGTCAGCAACCATATAGCTGTTGTATGCCAAACCTATATATTAGGCGTTTTTGAATGAAAGCGATTCGAAGCTTCACATGCAAACAATTTCCAATGCATTTTCGAGAAACCAACACGACAGAGAATGTATATGTAACAAGCAAACGTGTGTGCAGATTTGCGATAACCGCGTTCGTTAGGACGTAGTTCTCATTTAAAAAAAATGTGCGCGTGTATCAGTGTAAACACGCGGTTGAAGTTAACTTCTTTGGCTTATATGTATTGCATTGTATAAGTAAGTTTTATTTTAAAGTAATCTTATATATAATTAAAAAAATTATTATCATCATTATTATTTCAAAGTGTATTTAAAAAAACTAATTGGGATCGAAAAGGAATGAGTATAAACAAAATTTTCATTTTCGATACATAATACTAAAAAATATTGTATACATTTATAGAAAAGTATCATTATTATTAGTCTATTAACATTATGGTTATAGATTTTTCAGTGCATAATTTTGTTATCAAAGGCTTTTTGTAACTAAAAAGAAAATGTAGGTTTTGCACTCAATATCATTTAAGAATCTCGAAAAAACTGCATCAATTGTAGTATTTGATTTTGTCGTCAATATTATTCTGTTATTCTGTAGAGATAAGGCGAAATTATCTTTTTGAGTCTTAATTTTTCCCCTATTTGAGGTTAAACTGGAAACTCGAGCCATATTGTCTTAACTTTATCATTTGTTTCTACATGAACTAGCTTAACAACTGCACCATTTGGCAATCCAACTGCTGCATCAATACTTGTGGTAATCATGTAATAAATATTATTCATATAAACTGTTTGTTATATATATATATTTAATACATATGCGGACATAATAACTTCAATTACCAAACGATGTATGTATTTGGTTGTACTTCAGGAGCAATTAACTTTCGTACGTCAAAATTACATAGATGTCATTAATCGATACAAATGGATTGCCTTATCAAACCCAGTTTATGTGAGGAATAATATTTATTACATGATTACCACAAGAGTATTGATGTAAATAAAATCTTGTGTTGGCGAATCAACTTTCGTTTCACGGAGATTTAATGTAAGGCTTAGTTTCTCTGTAAATCGTTTTGGGTCATTCAGCTCCAAATACAGTTTAAATTCTAAGTAATATTTTTAAATATAAGTCAATTCCTACTTAGATCAATAAAAACATTTTGAAGGCACTGGTTACTTTTTATTTAATGGTTATAATTAATGTAAATATGTATATACATAAGGACGGAAACAACATTAATTGGTAATTAGTGCTTTTAGTATCGATAAAGTATTGTATTGTCCTTTTTAATTTCGATCCAATTGAATGTTTTAACTTACGTGAGAAGAAAAACTTTTCAAGTTTTTGACACAAGTCGCCAAAAAGGTCGCGGTCGCCAACGTGGTAGTATTTGTAATTCTTTTAAATAATTGGTTTTAATCCATTAGTACTGACTGGTATAATTAAATAATTGGATTGTCATCAAAATGAAGTCATGTATATAAAATTTAGAAAGCTCAATTCAGCGCTTTGGTAATATTTTTGAACGTTGAAAATTCACCAAGATAAATAAATAAATATACGAAACATTTGAGATAAATAAATATATATAGACAGTGCGAGCTAATAGTAGAGATTGAAAAACACTTTATCTGAAAAAGGCTATGGGTAGCCTGACTTTTTGCTAGGTAGAGGTCTCTTCGAAAATGTTTTTAATTGAGTAATATTATGTCTTTTCCTTAAACAACATGGCAACATTTTTATAATGAAGCCTTTCTTGACAACTAAGCAAAACCAACATGAATACGACCAACATGGCTAAAAGGTACAATATATTGCGTACAATGCGCAATTTAAAGTGGTAAGAAACTTCTAGAACACTCAATTGAAGCTCCGATGATTACAAATTTTTGATTAAATTCTCTCGAAATATTTTCGAATAATAGGCCACATTTATACATTAATCCCAATGCAGCCCGGATGCTCTGAATATAGTTTTTTCTTTAAATAATTCACTGATTGTTGTTAAGTATATTCAGTTATATTCGTATCAAGTATTGAAATGGATAAGAATGACTAAAATAAATATTATGCATTTATCCAAATAAAAATTCAGTCTTAATTTATTACACACTTCCTTTGTTCAGTTTTTCAAAGCATTCTTTTAATGATCTTTTTGGAAAAAAGTACACGATATTAATATAAGAAAAAAGTAAAGTTATTTTCCGGTTTATTATATATTTTTAATATTTTTATGTTCTTTTGTGTTTTGGAAATTATTATTTTATATCCCATGGGTCAGCAACCATATAGCTGTTATATGCCAAACCTATATATTAGGGGTTTTTGAATGAAAGCGATTCGAAGCTTCACATGCAAACAATTTAAAATGCATTTTCGAGAAACCAACACGACAGAGAATGTATATGTAACAAGCAAACGTGTGTGCAGATTTGCGATAACCGCGTTCGTTAGGACGTAGCATTCATTTAAAAAAAATGTGCGCGTGTATCAGTGTAAACACGCGGTTGAAGTTAACTTCTTTGGCTTATATGTATTGCATTGTATAAGTAAGTTTTATTTTAAAAGTAAATCTTATATATAATTAAAATTATTATCATCATTATTATTTCAAAGTGTATTTAAAAACTAATTGGGATCGAAAGGAATAGTATAAACAAAATTTTCATTTTCGATACATAATACTAAAAAAAATATTGTATACATTTTATGAAAAGAAATATATCATTATTATTAGTCTATTAACAGTATTATGGTTATAGATTTTTCAGTATAATTTTTGTTATCAAAGGCTTTTGGTAACTAAAATAAAAAAAATGTAGGTTTTGCACTCAATATCATTTAAGAATCTCGAAAAAACTGCATCAATTGTAGTATTTGATTTTGTCGTCAATATTATTCTGTTATTCTGTAGAGATAAGGCGAAATTATCTTTTTGAGTCTTAATTTTTCCCCTATTTGAGGTTAAACTGGAAACTCGAGCCATATTGTCTTAACTAATACTTTATCATTTGTTTCTACATGAACTAGCTTTCCAACTGCACCATTTGGCAATCCAACTGCTGCATCAATACTTGTGGTAATCATGTAATAAATATTATTCACATAAACTGTTTGTTATATATATATATATTTAATACATATGCGGACATAATAACTTCAATTGCAAACGATGTATGTATTGGTTGTACTTCAAAAGAACAAGAAACTTTCGTACGTCAAAAATTACATAAGATGTCATTAATCGATACAAATGGATTGTCTTATCAAACAGTTTATGTGAATAATATTTATTACATGATTACCACAAGTATTGATGTACAGTTCGATTGCCAAATGGTGCAGTTGGAAAGCTAGTTCATGTAGAAACTAAGCATAATAAAAGAAATAACCAGATTAGGCTAAATGGCTCAGTTCGGCTAACCTCAAATAGAGAGGAAGAGTAAGACTCCAGGCCTAGCATCTCTGGGAGGCTGGCTGAGATCAATATTGACGACAAGCTCTTGAGCGCCGTGCGGCACAGATTGCTGAAATGACTGTTGATGACATTTCTTTATTTTGGTGCCAAAAGGCGACTGAAAGCATGCGCTGAGAAAAATGCCAGCAGCAATGGCGCACAATACGCTGTTGTCGAAATATTTTGTTTACCTGTCATGCTTTTCGTCCCCAATATTTTGAAATAATAATGAAGACCAATAATCTTTTTTGATGTATATGAAGCCGACTGAAATAACGCTGCACCATGCAATACGGCTTTATATAAGCCGAAAGCCAACTGAACACGTGTTTGATTACGCGCGTTACAGTAATGCTTTGCGATCTAACAGTACGATACGCTTACCGACCGTGTTCCTCGAAATGCATTGAAGCTGATTTTGCGTATGCTCGAGGTAAACGATAAGAAACGCGCCCTGTATGGGTTTGACTTTTGCTAACAACAGCGATTTGCTGACATGAAAGATATACAAAATAACACAAAATTATAAACCAAAATATAATAGGCGAGGAAAATAACTTTTATAACAATGACCTTTCCGTCGTGCGATAACTTTGAAAACGAGAGACGGCGCAAAGTAAGACCGGAAATTTTTGTTTGAGGACTCAAATCACGTTGTTGCAATCATTCTTATCCCATGCGACATGAACCAGCTGAGTCGCCGCTGCTGTCATGGTGACTAAAGAAAACTGTCCGGCATCCGAGCTACCATTATGTTAAATATTGTTCACAACAAACGAGAAAACATAACGAGAAAACAATAGAAAATTTAGTAAATGCGAATAGTGTTCTAGAGGCTTTACAGAAATTGCACGTTATTACGCAGTATAACAACGCTTTTAGCGGTAAATATTCGCGGATTTGCTGGTTGACGAAAACTGCGTGCCATTTGCCATGTTGACATAATATTACTCAATTAAAACATTTTCTTCAACCAGCATGTCGGCTTTACCCGCATAATACTTTTCAGATAAGTGTTTTCAATTGTGCTCGCAATAATATTTATTTATTCAAATGTTCGCTACATGTTGGTGAAGTGTCGTTCATAAATACAATTTAAACGCTGAACAACTGGTCATTTTGGATGACAACCTGATGACTGGTATAATTAGCAAAATTGGCAACAATGACTAGTACAAGCTACGGCACGTTGTGCGACCCTTTTGGCGGTGTCCAAACAGTTTCTCTCACGTGTTAAAACTTCAATTGGACTGGTAAAAGGTAATACAATGACAGTAAAAATTGAAATACAGTAATGTTATGATTCTGTCTATGTATATACATATTTACATTAATTGTAACTGTAAATAAAGAGGTAACTAAAATAAAATTTTTCTTTGTTGATCTAAGTAGAGCCAAACATTTTAACAAAAAATATTACTTAGAAATTTAAACGCTGACTATGAACTCTAATGACAGAAGCGGTTACAAGCAAACACTTACATTAAATTTCAAGTAATCTAGAAAATGATTCATAATTTGACTAGTGTTTGAATGTAATTTATCTCCAATCTACAGACACGTCTTGTGTTTCTTTAGTCACGGTTTTTGATGAATAACTACAGGTTTGTAAACATATTTAATATTTAAATAAAACTGATCTAAAATCTACATAGTGCGAACAAAATGATACAAAACATATTGCTTTATTTAGTATTAGTTGAGAAAAATGTAAGAAAAACAAAAGAAAATTAAGCTGTTTTTACATTAGTAACGCTGTATTTTCAATAGCATAATAGGTATGTTTAAGCACAGAACTTGAGGTATGGCAAAAAGGAAATATCTTTGAATTTGTTGAATTCCTACTATTAGCTCACGATCACCTATATATTTATTTTATTTATCTTGTTGGAATTTTTCAATCGTTAATAAAAATGCATTTTAAAGCTCCTCCAATTACGCTGAAATTTTATGTACATGATTATTTTGGATGACAATACAGTATATATATAATTTAATTATAATTAATAAAAATGAATTGATTAAAACTAATTATTTAAAGAATTATTAATACAGCCACGTTGGTGACTTAAATTGACTGGCGACTTGAGTCAAAACGAAAATTTTATGTGTTAAAGCATTCAGTTGGACTGAAATTTTATAGACACGATTGTTTTGGATGACAATATGATATTTTAATGATAATTAATAAAAATTATTTTACCACTTAATGTTGTGATTCTGTCCTATTTATATACATATTTATATGAATTATAACTATTTAATAAAATGTAGCTAAAATAAAATGTTTCTTTGTTTATATGAGAGAGAGTAGGTATTACTGAATTTATTTTTTTTTTATATTACTTGTTAAAGCTATGGATCACCAACAATTTTAGAAATTTTGATATATCTCATCCTAAATATGAGTCTAAGATTTAGTAAATTAATTAAAAATGTGAAGGAAGAATCCCACACATGTCACGTAGAATTGTGTAAAGTAAGTGGTGTGTGGTAGGACCTCCATAAGTACATAGTATTTAAGGCCATTGTTTTAGGTATGCGGGGCTTTGGGTTGGTATTTTGTTTACTTAATGGACTTTCTGTGAAAAACCTACATTTTTCTTATTTTAGTTACCAAAAGCCTTTGATAACAAAAGTATGCACTGAAAAATCTATAACCATAATGTTAATAGACTAATAATAATGATACTTTTCTATAAATGTATACAATATTTTTTTTTTAGTATTATGTATCGAAAATGAAAATTTTGTTTATAATCATGCCTTTTCGATCCCAATTATTTTTTTAAATACACTTTGAAATAATAATGAAGATAATAATCTTTTTAATTATATATAAGATGACTTTAAAATAACACTTACTTATACAATGCAATACATATAAGCCGAAGAAGTTAACTTGAACCGCATGTTTACACTGATACACGCGCACATTTTTTTAAATGAATGCTACGTCCTAACGAACGCGGTTATCGCAAATCTGCGCACACGTTTGCTTGTTACATATACATTCTCTGTCGTGTTTGTTTCTCGAAAATGCATTGGAAATTGTTTGCATGTAAAGCTTCGAATCGCTTTCATTCAAAAACGCCTAATATATAGGTTTGGCACATAACAGCTATATGGTTGCTGACCCATGGGATAAAAAAATAAAAATTTTCCCAACACAAAAGAACATAAAAATATTAAAATATATAATAAACGGGAAAATAACTTTACTTTTTTCTCTTATATTAATGTGTACTTTTTTCCAAAAGATCATTAAAAGAATGCTTTTGAAAATTGAACAAAGGAAGTGTAATAAATTAAGACGGAATTTTTATTTGGATAAATGCACATTTATTTTAGTCATTCTTATCCATTTCAATACTTGACATGAATATAACTGAATATACTTAACAATCATGAATTATTTAAAGAAAAACTATATTCAGAGCATCCGGGCTGCATTGATTAATGTTAAATGTGTTCTATTATTTGAAAATATTTCGAGAAATTTAATAGAAAATTTGTAATCATCGGAGCTTCAATTGAGGTTTCTAGAATTTTTTACCACTTTAAATTGCACATTGTACGCAATATATTGTACCTTTTAGCCATAAAGTTGGTCGTCTTCATGTTGGATTTGCTTAGTTGTCAAGAAAGGCTTCATTATAAAATGTTGCCATGTTGTTTAAGGAAAAGGCATAAATTTCTTCAATTAAAAACATTTTCTTCGAAGAGACCCCACCTAGCAAAATGTCAGGCTACCCATAGCCTTTTTTTTCGGATAAGTGTTTTTTAATTTTCCCACTATTAGCCTCGCACTGTCTATATATTTATTTATTCAAATGGTTGTATATTTATTTATTTATCTTGGTGGAATTTTCAATCGTTCATAAAATACAATTTAAAGCGCTGAATTGAGCTTAAATTTTATATACAGGATCATTTTGGATGACAATACAATTATTTAATTATAATTAAAAAATTAATGGATTAAAACTAATTATTTAAAGAATTACAAATACAGCCACGTTGGCGACTGGACCCTTTTATGACTTGTGTCAAAACTTGAAAAGTTTTTCTTCCTCACGTGTTAAAACATTCAATTGGGCTGAAATTAAAAAAGGACAATACAATACTTTAATGATAATTAAAAGAATTAATTACCAATTAATGTTATGATTCTGTCCTATGTATATACATATTTACATTAATTGTAACTATTAAATAAAAATTAACTAAAATAAAATTTTTCTTTGTTGATCTAAGTAGGAATTGACTTATTTTTGTAAAAATATTACTTAGAATTTAAACTGTATTTGTGGAGCTCTAATGACCCAAACGATTTACAGAGAAACAAAGCCTTACATTAAATTTCCGTGAAAAATCTAGGAAAGTTGATTCGCCAACACAAGATTTTATTTAATTGTTTAATTGTAATTTATCTCAATCCTACAGACGTCTTGTGTTTCTTTAGTCACGGTTTTTGATGAATAATTTCGGTTTGAAACATATTTAATTTTCTAAACTGATCTAAAATCTACATAAAATTGCGAAAAAAATGAAAAAAACAGGGCTTTATTTAATTATTGTTAAAAATGAAAAAAAAAAGAAAATTCTTCTTTTTTTTAGTAACGCTTATTTTTCAATAGCATAATAGGTATGTTTGCACAGAACTTAGGTTTGGGAAAAAAAATCTTTGAATTTTCAATTCCTACATTAGCTCACGATTCTTTTATATTTATTTATTTATCTTGTTGGAATTTTCAATCGTTAATAAAATTTTAATTTTAAAGCTCTCAATTACGCTGAAATTTTATGTACATGATTATTTTGGGTGACAATACAGTATATATATAATTTAAATTTTAATTTAAAAAAATGAAGTTAAAAATAATTTTTTAAAAAATTATTAATACACCATTTGGGGACTTAGGAGAATTTTTGGGGCTTGAGTCAAAACTTTTTAAAAGGTTTTTTTTTCATGTGTTAAAGCATTCAGTTGGGCTGAAATTTTTTAGACACGATTGTTTTGGGTGACAATATGATATTTTAATGATAATTAATAAAAAATTTTTTTACCACTTAAATGTTGTGATTCTGTCCTATTTATAAAATTTTTATTTATATGAATTAAAACCCATTTAAAAAAATGTAGCTAAAAAAAATTTTTTTTGTTTATATGAGAGAGATTTGGGTATTACTGAATTTTTTTTTTTTTATATTACTTTTTAAAAATATGGATCACCAAAAATTTTTTAGAAATTTTGATATATCTCATCCTAAAATGGGGTCTAAGATTTAGAAAATTTAAATTTAAAAAGTAATGAAAAAAAATCACAAAATTACCCACAAAATTCCTGTAGATGCTTAAATCTTGCGTATGCTGTGAGTAAAAGGTGATGTGTGTGTGTGTGATCCCCGGGGTTTCTTTTTCCCAAAGTGGGGGCGGGTTTTGATGTAGGGGACGCCCGAGTTGTTGTTTGTGTTCGCCAAAATGGACTATAACATTACAATTTGGTTCACTTGATATTTTTATCGTCTGGCGATGTGATTGTCATGGGGATAATGCATATTAGAATGAATTTTTATTGGTTTTTCCTGCGCTAACCCTATTAATTTTAGACGATTTTGATTCGATTTATTTAAAAGTTCAACCATTTTTATTGCATTTGTATCATTTTATCAATATAATATAATATAAAAAATATTATTATATATTTTAATATTCGTTACTCATAATAATTGCTTTTTATTATATTTATTTATAAATATTATTACATATTATGTTATGTTTTTATAATTTTTTTATTCATTTCTAATTATTATGTTATTTATTTATAATTATTATGTTATATGAGTATTCTTACGTATATTTTTTTATATTACAAAACGGTGATTATTATTTTCTTTATAATTAATATTAAATTATAGAAAATGATTATTATATATAATTATTATTATTATTATATACGGCATAATATTATTAGTTCATGTACCTTTTTATTACATTGTATTGATATTGATTATTTATTTATTGATCTTGGTTATTCTCAGTCTCTTCCGATATTCTTCATTTGAAATATATTTCAAAGTTTTCTAAACAATTCTTTAAAATTAATTTCCCAACGATTTAAAACCGCTAGGATGCCATCTTGGATTCCATTCCAGCGACAAGCGCTGCTTGGCGTGATTCCTTTATCGTACTAAGCAGTGTTTAGCGCCTCGTCCCGTGTGATATCAAACTAATTCTTTCAAAACGACTGCACTAAATAGTCGTAAATAGTTTATGTATAATTTAGCTTGTAATTACACATTTCTTTATTTTGTTACTTAATTAAAATTAAATATCATTATATCCAAAGGAATAACTTACTGTGATTTTTTATTACTACGAAACAGTATTATACTACGAATAAAACACATACAAAGAAGTACCAATGTATGTGTAAACTTTGCGCAATGCTTATGTGGTCGTACAAGAATTTGTAAAAAAATAAGGTTGCCATTTGGAAAAATTTAAGAATCTTTGGTGTAGATCAGAATAACTCATCTTTTTTTTTGCACTGGGCCACATATACGTAAACTATTTCACGCGGGCCACAGCATGAGGATTAATGTGGGGGCTGTAAGATCAAGGACATTTAAAATGCGAAAATTTGATCGAAATATTAAAACACATAGCTTCGGATTTTAACATTGTGTATATTAAACTCTATCACTCAAATCACAAAAAAAGGTTTTATGCCTTTTTTTTACATATTTATGGGGTAGTTTTGATTTCTCTCCTTTCATCAATGATTACAAGCCCCTTTTGTTCAGTCTTTTACTGTCATTAAAACAAAGCTGCTGCGTATTTCGATAATTTAATTTCTTTCTCTCTTTTGTTTATATTTTTTTGGCAAAACCTCTCTTACTTTTATTCCCGATATTAATTTATCAAATGTAGGATGGTAGCAAAGAGTTTTTTACTGAATTCTGGACTGAAAATCATAATTATGTGTTTAAAATTAGTAGTTCAGATTTGCTTGTGCATTTTGTTTCAAATTTTTTTTCAAATGTGTTTTTTTTATTATTAATTTTAATAAAAAAATACCACAACATATTATTCAAGTTATTAAAGAATTCATGTGAAGCATTGGAGAAACACTATAACCATTTCTGTGTATTAATTCATATGTTTTTTTTCCTTAACAATTTCATATGTTTATCAATATATATAATGGTAATAAACTTTATAAGAGACTTTTGTTACCTCTATGTTTTGTGACATTACCAACGACGAAATATTTTGTTGCCAGTGCTAAAAGATTTTTTTAAAAGGAAGCCAATTTTTCTCGTTTTGAAAGAGATCCTCAAAAAAAATAGTCACTGAAAGTGAGCTTAGTAAAATAATGACAAGCAAAAAAAAAATTATATATTTTTTAAATATAATATTTTCATGACAGATCAAACAAGTTGTTGATCCATTATTGTTTTTCTCTTTGAAATAGGCAAGATCCCAATCGTCTTAAGACAACATATATATTTTTTTTACTTGTAAGACAGACAAAATGAGGTAGAAAATACGTTGAAATACTCATAATTTGTTCGAACATCTTGAAATCTACTTTCAAACTCTTGAATTAAGACTAAAATTATTGCAGCATATTTTGTCCCACTCACAGATTTATGTGCAGCCAAAGTACTGAAATATGTCAAATATTTTATTTTTATTTAATTGTGCCAAAATTTGAACTTTTTGTTCAAGTATTTTTATTGTTTGGAACATATTATTAATAAATTATTTTTTTCCCTTGAAGTTTCAAATTTTGAACATTAAAATGTTCTGTTAAGTCTACTAAAAAAAGTTAAATCTAAAACCCAATCCTCGTCTTCAAATTCATGATCACAGGTCCCACTTTTATTTCCATAAATAATTTTATTTCAGATCTAGAATCTTAAAATATTTTGAGCATTTTCCCCTTACTGAACCATCTTATTTCTATATTATAAATACCATCTGCAAATTCTGTGCGAGTGGATACACACATAATTCGAAACTTAAATTCTCATGGCGTATTAAGATGTTTTTATTTAAATTTTTATTTCAAAATAAATACCACCGGAAAGGATTATATATGAAAAAATATTGTGCGAACATTTATTTTTTCAATAAAAATGCGTAAATTTAAATATTTCAATAATTTGCGTTTGCGCCGCACTTTAGACAAACATGTTGTAAATATTAAAGTTAAGCGAATTATGGCTCATTCAACAACGTATAATATTTAAAATTTATATTATGCTTAGCACTCACTTGAATGCATACATTTGTGAGCTAAATTCAACAAAATCAATGATATCAGATTTTAAGTCAAATATTTGAAGTTTCTGAAGTCGCGACAGACAAATGTTCGCAAACTCGAAGATTCGAATCGATGATTCGAAGTTAATGCCCGATGATGAAAATCCAACCTTAATAAAAATTGTTGCATGTTAAATGTGTTCAGGCTTAAAGTCCTCGCGTAAGTTTTAGGCGAAAATTTTTAAAACAGGGAGTGCAACTTCAGGTAAAATTTTTGTCACCTGCTTAAGGTTCAAAAGTATGAGGTCAGCGGCAATTTTTCTCGTGTATTTTCACATTGCGAATGCAGTATAAGTGAAAAAAGAATCATCGAAAATACTGCATATCTTATTTGTGTTTTTCATTGGAGAATCTTTTCCAACTCACAAAAAAACCTAGTGTAATACGTAATGTACATTTAAAATAAAAATTGTTCTTAGAGGAAATAATAATGATCACAGTTATATGCAAGGGATTTAAATATTTTCAATCTAAATTTTTTTTGTTTCACCACTATTTTTTGGAAATGAAAGCTTTTAAATTGTACTTACTTTCGAACTGAACTTTGATTGGATCACATTTGCAGTTCAAGTATTTGGCTTATATTTAAGCCGAGTTATTTAAAAATGCATGTTTTTAATTTCAACCTTTATTTGTAGTTACGTTATATAACTTTGGTTTTCTTTGTGATAAAACTTGTCCAGTCTCGTATTATTTCCTATTTTCACGTATGGATAGTTACGGAATTTTGTAACTGGGTTTGTGTGCATGTGTAACAGAGAATTTATATCTGCGTATAAATTGCATTTTTAATTCAATATTTTCTTTAAGTTTTAACAAACTGAACTGAACTGAACTCAGTGGCACAACAGCCCATGACGGCCAAGGCATACTGTGCCTATCTCTGTTTGCGCGACCTTACGCGCTTGGGTGCATGTACAGATGATTTGGTCAAGTGATCACTCTGATACGAATCCGCCAGTGTTCAGTTTCTAAGCAAGCTTGGTACTCCTTTATCGATCCACTGAAGGGATGGAAGGCTGATTCAACCTTGCCAGCCCGTGATTTTAGCACCAGAACTGTGGCGGAAAAGCGTGAAACACTACAACTAAGCTACTCAGCCAGGTTTTAAGATAACTAAAACAAATTCTCTATAGAACCCTACACTAAACTTTAAGGTATCCGACTACGTTCGGAACCATGATTTTAAAAAGACGCATAAATGGATAATTTTCATGATATTTAGTGTCACTTAGGTTAGAATACACGCATAAAATTGTTTTAATGACATTTTGACAAAAAAAATTATTTAAATACACTATTTCGGCAAAAAATAAACTTAGAATAATCTTTTTTCAAAATGTTCTCCATTTGTGAAAAATACTTTTATTATAATAATATTTTGTCTGTATATAGCACATTATTTTCAGAGTTGACCATT